>JARQOC010000007.1:179657556-179729823 GCA_033576535.1 Allobates femoralis
AGCTTAAGGGGTACGTCACACACAATCGCTGTAATGTCACAGGTTTTGTGATGTAGCAGCGACCTCGCCAGCGATGTCTCTGTGTGTGACATGCCGCAGCGACCACTGATGAGCTCGCTGATTGCTGCGGAATGGCCAGGACCATTTTTTGGTCGTCGGTCTCTCGCTAGGCAGCATACATCGGCTTGTGTGACGCCTTTCTAACCCGATGTGTTCCCTGGTAACCAGGGTACACATCGGGTTACTAAGCACAGCGTGCTTTGCTTAGTAACCCGATGTGTACCCTGGTTACCAGCGTTTATCCGCTTACCCCAACCTGTCAGAATACAGTAGTGGGACCTCAACATTGTGAAAAAGAATAGTTTATATTCTTTTCCACAATGTCGAGGTCGTTACAAGGGTCACTGGTCGCTGAGGAGATCTGCCTGTTTGACAGCTCACCAGCGACCACACAGCAATGTTCTAGCGATCCCGGCCAGGTCAGATCGTTGGTGGGATCTCTGGAACATCGCTACGTGTAATGGGGCCCTTAGTTTGTTCTGACATTCATAAGTGACTTTTTTATTTGCGACAACCTCGCTGTAATTTTCTTGGAGGATGTCTGGCACCGGTCACTTCTATCATTCATTAGGATAGGACATGTGCATGAAAACTGCCCATCCACATATGTCTCTAGCACTATGTACAGAATCCACGTTATCAGCCCCACTCACCTCCTGATTAGGGATGGGCGAATCTACTCGTTACTACTTGGTACTCTCCAAATAGTAAGGGATTCGCCCGACTCGTTACTCTGCGAGTAATCGCAGAGTAACGTCACATTTTTCTGAAAAATCCATAAAACAATATAAATAAAAGGGACTGCATCTTTATTAACCCCTCCACCATGGTCGAGGGGTTAGTAAAGATGCAATCCTTTTTTAGGATTGTTTTATTGATTTTTCAAAAAAAAAAAAGACGTGAGCTTCGCCATATTTTTGTAACCAGCCGGATCCAGCAGGCAGCGACGGGCTGCCCCCAACCCCCAGGTGCCTATTTGTACCTAGCCAGACACAAGAATACAGGTGAGCCCCCTTTTTTTTTATTATTTCATGAATTTCATGAAATAATAAAAAAAAAATGCGTGGGGATCCGCGCAATTTCTATGTCTAGCCAGGTACTGCTAAGCAGCTGGGGTCTGGAATCCACAGCACAGGGAGGCCCAAGCTTTCTGGGCACCCCCCACTGTGAATTGCAGCCTGCAGCCTCCCCAAAAGATGGCGCGTTCATTGAAGCGCCATCCTCTGGCACTGAACCCCGGTCTTCCAGTGGCCCTGGTGCGGTGGCTCACTGGGTAATAAAGGGGTTAGGGCCAGCTTTTTATTATCAGCTGGCCCTAAGCCCGAAATTTATGGCGGTCATGCCAATATTAGACATGACCGCCATGAATTTCCAGTAATCAATAGAAAAAAAAACAACACAGAGAAATTTTTTTTATTAAAAATAAAACAAAAAAGACATCAGGGACTCCATCTTTATTCCAAAAATCCTCTTCCGTCCGACGTAGTCCAAAAACGACATCTTCACTGCCACATCCCTGTGCATAGACATACGTGTCTATGCACAGGGAGTGAGCAGGCTGCAAATGACTTTCACTTTCAGGGTTCACCTCAGGTGAACCCTGCAGTGAAAGCCTGACTCTGCCGCTGCCGGTGGGAGTGAATAAATTATGTTCAGGGAGGCAGGCAGGCTCCCGCAGGGTCCCGGTGTCCTCCTGGCATCGTCAGCTGTCTGCTGACAGGACCTGCCGTGATGTTGTGACTGTGAACCCTGAAAGTGAAAGTCATTTGCAGCCTGCTCACTCCCTGTACATAGACATGTACAGTGCCTACAAGTAGTATTCAACCCCCTGCAGATTTAGCTGGTTTGATAAGATGCCAATAAGTTAGAGCCTTCAAACTGCAAACGAGAGTAGGATTTATTAACAGAAGCATAAATCTTACAAACCAAAAAGTTATGTTGCTCAGTTGAATTTTAATAAATTTTAAACATAAAAGTGTGGGTCAATTATTATTCAACCCCTAGGTTTAATATTTTGTGGAATAACCCTTGTTTGCAATTACAGCTAATAATCGTCTTTTATAAGACCTGATCAGGCCGGCACAGGTCTCTGGAGTTATCTTGGCCCACTCCTCCATGCAGATCTTCTCCAAGTTATCTAGGTTCTTTGGGTGTCTCATGTGGACTTTAATCTTGAGCTCCTTCCACAAGTTTTCAATTGGGTTAAGGTCAGGAGACTGACTAGGCCACTCCATCACCTTGATTTTTTCCCTCTTGAACCAGGCCTTGGTTTTCTTGGCTGTGTGCTTTGGGTCGTTGTCTTGTTGGAAGATGAAATTACGACCCATCTTAAGATCCTTGATGGAGGAGCGGAGGTTCTTGGCCAAAATCTCCAGGTAGGCCGTGCTATCCATCTTCCCATGGATGCAGACCAGATGGCCAGGCCCCTTGGCTGAGAAACAGCCCCACAGCATGATGCTGCCACCACCATGCTTGACTGTAGAGATGGTATTCTTGGGGTCGTATGCAGTGCCATCCAGTCTCCAAACGTTACGTGTGTGGTTGGCACCAAAGATCTCGATCTTGGTCTCATCAGACCATAGAACCTTGAACCAGTCTGTCTCAGAGTCCTCCAAGTGATCATGAGCAAACTGTAGACGAGCCTTGACATGATGCTTTGAAAGTAAAGGTACTTTACGGGCTCGTCTGGAACGGAGACCATTGCGGTGGAGTACGTTACTTATGGTATTGACTGAAACCAATGTCCCCACTGCCATGAGATCTTCCCGGAGCTCCTTCCTTGTTGTCCTTGGGTTAGCCTTGACTCTTCGGACAAGCCTGGCCTCGGCACGGGAGGAAACTTTCAAAGGCTGTCAGGCCGTGGAAGGCTAACAGTAGTTCCATAAGCCTTCCACTTCCGGATGATGCTCCCAACAGTGGAGACAGGTAGGCCCAACTCCTTGGAAAGGGTTTTGTACCCCTTGCCAGCCTTGTGACCCTCCACGATCTTGTCTCTGATGGCCTTGGAATGCTCCTTTGTCTTTCCCATGTTGACCATGTAGGAGTGCTGGTCACAAGTTTGGGGAGGGTCTTAAATAGTCAAAAAAGAGATAATTAATCCACACATGTGAAGCTCATTGTTCTTTGTGCCTGAACTACTTCTTAATACTTTAGGGGGACCAAACAGAATTCTGGTGGTTTGAGGGGTTGAATAATAAATGACCCTCTGAATTACCTTTTAACGCTTTAAAAAAAAAAAAAAAAAAAAAATTAAAAAATCTTTTTGTCTGCAGTGCATTTCCCACTTCCAGGCTGATCTACAGTCTAAATGTCACAATGCCAAGTTAATTCTGCATGTGTCAACCAGCTAAATCTGCAGGGGGTTGAATACTACTTGTAGGCACTGTATGTCTATGCACAGGGATGTGGCAGTGAAGATGTCGTTTTTGGACTACGTCGGACGGAAGAGGATTTTTGGAATAAAGATGGAGTCCCTAATGTCTTTTTTGTTTTATTTTTAATAAAAAAATTTCTGTGTTGTTTTTTTTTATATTGATTACTGGAAATTCATGGCGGTCATGTCTAATATTGGCGTGACCGCCATAAATTTCGGGCTTAGGGCCAGCTGATAATACAAAGCTGGCCATAACCCCTTTATTACCCAGTGAGCCACCCGCCACCAGGGCCACTGGAAGAGCGGGGTTCAGCACCAGAGGATGGCGCTTCAATGAACGCGCCATCTTCTGGGGCAGCTGCGGGCTGCAATTTGCAGCGGGGGGTGCCCAGAAAGCTTGGGCCTCCCTGCGCTGCAGATTCCAGCCCCCAGCTGCCTAACTGTACCTGGCTGGACATAGAATTTGCGCGGAGCCCCACGCATTTTTTTTAAAATTATTTCATGAAATTCATGAAATAATAAAAAAAAAGGGGGTTCACCTGTGTTCTTGTGTCCGGCCAAGTACAAATAGGCATCTGGGGGTTGGGGGCAGCCCGTCGCTGCCTGCTGAATCTGGCTGGTTACTGAAATACGGCGAAGCCTACGTCATTTTTTTTCTGAAAAATCCATAAAACAATATAAGTAAAAGGGATTGCATCTTTATTAACCCCTGGACCATGTTCGAGGGGATAATAAAGATGCAGTCCCTTTTTTAGGATTGTTTTATTGATTTTTCAGAAAAAAAAAGACGTGGGCTTCGCCGTATTTCTGGAACCAGCCGGATCCAGCAGGCAGAGACGGGCTGCCCCCAACCCCCAAGTGCCTATTTGTACCTGGCCAGACACCAGAATATAGGCGAGCCCCCTTTTTTTATTATTTCATGAATTTCACCCTCCCTCACCCTCCTTCCCCCCCTCCCCCCCACCCCCGTTCAATCTTTTTTTTTTACTATTCTTTAAAAGCCAGCGGCTTTTTGCCGCTGGCTTTAAAAGAATAATATGGGGAATGGCAGGTTTTTCCTCTGCTGCCAGACCCCTTATAGGGTCCGGCAGCAGAGGAATCGCTGCAATACTCGTTCCCCATTCATTAACATTGGACTCGCTAGACTCGCAACGAGTAGGAAGTCCTGGACTCAGACTCGTCAGAGTCTAGCGAGTCCGAGTAATTTAGGATTCGCCCATCTCTACTCCTGATATATAAGTCACACTGGAAAAACCCTTTAAGCATTCATAAGCAATGTTACAGATTTCCTTATTAGCCACAACCATGACCTATGTAAAGTTTGATTTTGGACCTTGAGACAGTCAACATCATTGAAGTGAATTCATATATCTTTAAATTTTCAATGATGAGAAAATGCAGGGAAAATGAGCAGTTACATTTATAGTTGTTGATGGAGCAATTCACGGTGTAGTAAAAATTAGCCCATTCTTGATGAAGAGTTTGAGTCTTAGGGGGCCGTCACACGGTGAGATATCTTGCCCGATATCGTTTAAGCGATCTCCTTTTTGATCGCTTAAGCGATATCGGGCAAGATATCGTTGCATGTAATCAAGCGATTTACGATGGTAAATCGCTTGATCGTGACATCGCTGATCTGAGGTTCGGTTCTCAGATCTAGCGATGAACGATGCAACGATCTGCATCATCGTGGTGTGTGACACCACGATGATCCATCTCCCAGCGACCGCGCCTATGCTGGGAGATGGTAACTATGGTACACGTCGGGTAACTAAGCGATGCGCGGCGCCTAGTAACCCGATGTGTACCATAGTTACCAGCGAGATCGCGGCTCCGCATCGCTGGTGAGTCTGTCTGTGTGACATCTCACCAGCGATGTGAGCGATATTGTAAGCGATCGCGCGTGCACGTGATCGCTTACAATATCGCTAAAGATGTCGCAGCGTGTGACGGCCGCCTTAGCATATTCTCTCATCCATAGCCATGCATTATGGATTAGTCAGCCATAGCCCATATCTCCTTGTGTGACCTAGACCAGCTTAGCATTACACCACCAGTCCCCTAGACATCAGTCCTGAATTTCTCAGACCCAATGCGCTGTGTGGACCATATGAAATCCATATGCAGTTATTCTGGTATCCACTCTTTAACTTTTACTTTGGTAAGTATACGGTGGATTGGAATTGCACATAAACCTTTCCATTGTTATGGAGTCTGCTCTGGTTTTTAATGCATTTTTCACTTTATTCATATGTTAGCAAAAATTGAATTTGTTAAAAGTTGCATTTTTATCTTATTCTGCTTGTTAATGACTCCTAGGATCATGATTCTGTGAATATGGAAATAACAAGATTTTCTCTCTATTTTTCCTCACTCTTTAGTTTGCGTCCGGTATACCAGACTTGTCCCTAAAGGACATAGCGTGCAGCCAGAGTCTCTTGGAGCGATTCATCATATTCAGCAGTCGCAGAGGAATGCATACAGTGCGAAATGCAATGTGTGTCCTGTCCCAGCAGAGGTTACAGAAGATAGAAGATGTGCTGTATGCCAACATTGATTTCTTCAAAGTGTTTGAAGTTGTAAGTACTCTCCCAGCCTCTGAAATGTATTGAAAAGTCTTGCTGAAAGTTACCGGAGAAGAGTTGGGCTATGTGCACCGGGCGTCGTTTAGCTGTCACTGCAGCCGCTTAGTTATTCCAGGTGATGCTGCTTTAGGAAAATGCTATCAATCGGCGGTTTTGCCATTATTTTTGCGGCGGCACCGTCACCTTTTACTCTACACTGTGACGGATAGAGGGTGGATGACTTCCTTTTGGAAACCGCCTGAAGAACGGGCCTGAGGAGGTTAAAAAAGTAACGTACGATGGAACACGTGCTCAGTCCTGTCATTTTGACATTTCTGTGCACTATGTTCATTTTATGCTGTGTTTTTCCAGGTGTTTTCCAGGCAGAATGTGCATGTACCCTAGAAGAAGCTTCTGGACAAATAACATCGATGGCCTTTCAGATCTGTTGGGGTCTGACCCCCGGCACCACCGCAGATCAGCTTTTATTAGCTCCGACATTAGATGTAAACAACGAATGATGTTCTGTTCAAGAACGGCACATCAGCCCCGATTCACTTGTTATAGGAGCTGTTCTACACCACCCTTGCACCTATGTGTGTGACAGCACATAATGGCAGGAGGGAAGATAATAATAATAATAATAATGGTAATAATAATAATAATAATCATTTTATTTACATAGCGCCAACATATTTCACAGCACTTTACAATTCAGAGGGGACATATACACACAATTTGAGACAATACATAGTAACAAAAGATGAATACAACCACATAAACTACTTTGTTATTTCAAAATGAAAGAAAAGTGAAAAAATTCAGTTTTTCTTGATGACATGACGATACTGTTTTTTACGCAGTTTCGGCACTACGAGACAATAACGCTGATAGCCTTACATACGGTTGTCTATGATTATTTGATCAGTGGCGTCTGACCTCACGGATCTCTGCTAATTGTCAAAATGCCAGCACTCCTTCAAATAAATCCAAGAAGTTGTGACCCGGGCCCTCACTAACCTTTTGTGAGGCATGTCCACTATTTTTTCTTCCGATTGTTTTTTACATATGCATCAGTACCTGAAATGTTTCTTGTATTTCTTTATTGATGAAAAGCATGCCCATGTTTGATTTTCATGTACATTTTATAGGGAAGTGCTGCCCATAGATCTACTGTAAATGGCTTCAGGACCTCAGACAGCGGCGCACATACTATAGCAATAGCTATAGTATGCGCGCCGCTCTCAGAGGAGCTCAGCGCTTTCATTCATAAAACTATACAGCAGCTGACAGGGGTCAGCTGTTGTACATAACTGATTCCAGCATTATATGCCCACCTGAGTGGGTGCAAGGTCTCTAGGGGGAGTGGGCACCCCCTAGAGACATTATAGAAACATTTATATATCAAAAGTTTAACAAAACACAGAACACTTTGCTTATTCCGGCGGAAAAGTATATGCGGCAACCGGATTGCTCAGGATTACACATCCTGAGCAATCCGGTTCCCGCATTGCAGATAACAGAACCGCTCCGAAAACTGCAGCCTGCATGATTTTTCACGCAGGCTGCAGAGTCGGAGACAGAAACCGGATTGCTTGTGAAGCAATCCGGTTTTTAGCATAGGCTCCTATGAGGAGCATTTCTTGATCCGGCTATGAGCTTTTTAAAAGCTCAAAACCGGATTAGGTTTTTTAAAAAAAAACAAAAAAAAAACGGATGTGTGACCCTAGCCAAAAGCTCAAAACCGGATTAGGTTTTTTAAAAAAAATATGGATTTTTGACCCTAGCCTAAGATGAGCATTTTATTAGTCCAGTTACAAAATTAAATATGTTATGAATCCAAATGTATTTAATGTCCACTCACCCAGTTACACTAATAGCTGCAGCTTACACTGAGCAGTGTGAGATCTTAGCCGGGAGGAGAGACACTGAGTAGCTGTCAGTCACACTGGGTAGGTAGAGGTTGAGTTTAAACTTTCAAGGATTCAGATATGAATTTCAAATTAAATAAACCAGCTTGTATTTTAATATCAATTGACAGATTCTATTTAACCGTCTTAAAGAGCCACTAACTCTTTTAGGCTACTAAGAGGTTGAGATTAGTGTATGTATATGGAATCACTTACAGGAAGCTGATAAATAAACATCACTCACCTCAATGAGTATTAGTTTATGTCACATATATCACCACTTATGAGAGTGTCTGAAGAAAAAGTAGTTCTTTGTACTTATGTCACTAGTATGTACTTGCCATGGGGTCTTTCTGAAATCTCAAAGACTGAGAAAACAGCTGCTGAATTAATTGTATCGCCTCACGTTTAGCCTTGTCTCAACCCCTTCTCCTATTCACACCACCCTTCGATGTGGCCTGGCATGTCTGAGTGATATTATCTTCCTATATCTTCTAAGGCCCAGTTGGACACAGCATGCCAGATGCTATATTTTTGGGCTCATGCTTCTTCTGTTGCAATTGTCTCCTTAGACTTCTTTGATTTCTGCAACTAATTTGTCAACTGATCAACTGGGGAATCCATAGTTTACCATACATATCTCAAACTGATACCTAGAGACTGTTCATACCACACAGCACTTATTTTGGTAAACTCCCACAATTATTACAAACCATCAGACCTGCTGTTTAACCTGTTTCCCATATACCTCTTAAAGTGTTAATATAGCTTGTTCACATTACTTGTATCTGTTGATAACTCATTGTTTGCTATTAGCATCATGAACCGTAATAAGAGACTGTTCTCACTACTTTCTAATTTGCTGTGAATTCTGTAACTTGCATCTGCTTTGGTTAAGCCATCGTTTGCTATAAGCATCACAAACTTTTATTAGAGTCAGTTCACATTACACTGCTACCTGCTGTGGACTTTGCTACCTACATCTGTGTGCTGCTTTAGACCATCCATTTTTCTTAGCATCTGCCCTCCTTGTGTTTTGGTTTCTAGTGTGTCTAGCCTTGTTTATTTGTCTGGTGTCCAGGATAGTCTATTGTCCAGGTCCCACATGCCTTCTAGGCCTGCTTAACCAGCCCCTTTAGTCCTTGTGTATACACTGATTTGTAGTTCTGTGAATCCACCTCGCCAAGCTAACACTGACTGTTGACACTGAATTTTGGATATTAATTGAATAACGCCTGATATACTGGACTGCCATGAAGCACAAGCATCCATGTTTGAAATTTTCATCCCACGGATAAACAAAAGATTTGTTTTTTTAAGAATATTCCCCGATAGATTGTTCACCATATATGTAATTGAACATGCATGTCCAGCTTGATGGACTATAACAGCAATGTGGATTAAAATACCTTTGGCTTCATCTGTCAAATGATCGTTAACCAGACGATCGTTTCTTCAACCATCAACCTAATTTTAGCTATTGTGTATGACCACCTAAACATATATTAGTGCTGACTTCTTCTACCTGGGCTTTGGTCACAGAGCTTTTTTTCTTTTAACATTTCTACACAAATAGTTCAGAAAAAGAAAACAAGTCATGTTTATAGGCTATCTTTTGATCGGAAAAGGAAGCATATTTGTGTTGGCGCAGGACGCAGCAAGTCACATTGCTACCTGTGGAGTAGAGAACCAGCAGTGTGATTCTAGTGTTTTGTATCTGGTTTTCTCAGCTGTAGCTGGTAAAGTGAGCCTCTGCCTGGATCTCCGCTGTTATTACAGCTGTCAGCTTCATTGTGCTTATTACAGGAAAAGGCTCTACTGCAGCAACGGCATGTACACCACAAGAAAAGAGACGAAGAGAAAGACCTAAGCCAAGAGATATTCATTGCTATCATTCTCTTTTATACCCATATATTTACAATAAATTTCCTTCTATGAATGACTTCTGCAATTTTTGTGGATTCTTTTGTAAATAGAAACGGTGGACAGTTTCATCTTTCTGGGCTCCCTCATTGATTGTAATGCCGGCTCTATGCTTGAAATCAAGCGGCAGCGTGCTATGGAACGTTCAGCAATGATGAACATGAAGCAACTATGGAAGTGCAAGGACATGTCGATCACCACCAAACAACAGTTACAGCCATTGCATTCCCAATAGCGTAGTATGGGTGCTAGACATGGACCATGACTAAGGGTGACCAAAGAAAGATTGATTCCTTCGAACTATGATGCTGGAGGAGACTCCTACGAATGCCGTAGACAGCCAAGATTACAAATAATCTGTAAAATGAGAATGCGCAATAGGGTCTTATTTCCTAAGAGAGATTGATGGAAATGAACCGAATGAAAGCTGCTCACCTGGTCAGGTCAGGTTGTGTCACCCACAACCGGTATGCTTGCTCAACAATGCAGCTGCTGCAGGGACCGCACTTCCACAGTTCACCGTGGAGTAGATCAATTATCCAGGACAAAGTGCCTTCAAGTCCGCACTGCTGCTCAAGGAAAAATCAGACTCACCGGAATATCTGGGATAATGATAGCTTTATTCCACCAATGCGTTTCGAAGCCCCTCCTGGCTCCATCAATGCCAAAATCAAAACCAAAACTGCACTTGCAGGATGCAGTCAGACCCCACTATATAGACTGACACATAGTGGGGTCTGACTGCATCCTGCAAGTGCAGTGTTGGTTTTGATTTTGGCATTGATGGAGCCAGGAGGGGCTCCGAAATGCATTGGTGGAATAAAGCTCTCCTTATCCCAGATATCCCGGTGAGTCTGGTCTTTCCTTGAGCAGCAGAGCAGACTTGAAGGTACTTTGTCCAATATTACAAATAAGGCTGTTCTGGAACATGTCAATCCATAGACGTCCCTGGTAGGAAAGGTGATAAAAGAAAAACTGTCTTAGGCTGTGGTCACAGTTTTTTTAGTGCCTTTTAAAAACGCATGCTTTTTTACATGCGTTTTTCATGTCAGCATGAGTTTTTTAAGGTCTCTGATGGCTCCCTGCGTTTTTGGCTGCGTTTTTGAATCTGCACATAAAAATAGTGCTTGTAGTATTTTTTTGAGCGTTTTGAAAAACGCATGCGTTTTTGTAGAAAACGCATGCGTTTTTATAACATGGGTTCCTATGGGAAACGCATGCAAAAACGCATGTACAATTAGTACCTTGTAGTGCCATTCAAAAACGCATGCGTTTCCCATAGGAGCCCATGTTAAAAAAACGCATGCGTTTCCGGAAACGCATGCGTTTTTTTTAACATGGGCTCCTATGGGAAACGCATGCGTTTTTGAATGGCACTAATTGTACATGCGTTTTTGCATGCGTTTTCCATAAGGCCCCTTATTAAAAAACGCATGCGTTTTTGGATATGCTCCAAAAACGCATGGGACAGTCACACATGCTTTTTGGCTATTAGGGCATGCGTTTTTAACATGGGGGCCTATGGGTGCGTTTTTTACATGCGTTTTTGAAAACTCAGGTCTCCAAAAATGCGTGTGAAAAATGGTACTGTGACCACAGCTTTACTTTGGCCATGTGATGAGAACAGATTCCCTGGAGAAGGACATGATGCTTGGTATGGTCAGTAGCAGTAGAGGTCATGGAAGATGCCGCAAGTGCCATGACCGCAACTATACCGCACTTGATGCACCTGCCGCAAGCCCCATAGACATAGCATGGGGCTTGCCGCAAGTGAACTGCAAGTGTGACCGTTATACGGTAATCACAGCAGTTGCGTTTTTTTCACCACAACTGCCGCGATCAGCGATTACCGCTGATGTGAAAGGGGCCTAAGCAGGGTAAATCACTGGTGGGGGCTGAAAGGAAAGTGAAGTGTGTTCTGAGCATGCTGCTGTCACTCACAGAGAGGAAGCCCCGTCCCAAACAGTGACGTTCTCTGCTCAGTTTGTCCGAATCCGGTCTGCAGCCCGGAAGATGAAAGCTAAAAACAGTAAAGACATGAACGTCTTTGAGAGTAGATAGCAGAAGTATATTAAGAAAGTATTAGTCATAGTTAGGTCAAAAGAAAGGGGATCACATTAGTAGTGGAAAGCCTCTTTAAGGTGAAGTTTTCTGGACATTAATGGGACTAGACAGTAGAAGAGTCAACGACTTCAAAATGTGGTGCTGAGAAGGATGTTATCAGTACCATAGATGGCAAGAAGCATACACAAATCACTTTGGAACAAATCAAGCCAGACATGTCACTCGAATCAAGGATCACCAAGCTACGACTTGTCTACTTTGGACATATCATACAAAGAGAGGAATCACTGGAGTTGGAATGAATGGTTGGAGGAAAAGAAGGAACAAGGCTAAAGGCCACTTCACACGCTAGGATCTCGTTAACGATATTGTTGAAACATCACGGATTTGTGAACGTTCTAACGATATTGTTTGTGCATCGTTGCGTGTGAACGCACGATGTAGGAAGGAAAAATCGTTGGAATGTTCATCCAAAATTTGTGATTCTGACCTCAAATCTATCGTTCGTTGTCCAATTAATGTCCTGGAAAGCCACAACATCGTTCATTGTGAAACCTTTTTGAACGATGTCGTTCATAATTCTCCTATTCCTGCTGCTTTGTAAAATCGTTCAAACGTTCTTCTCAAAATAGCTGGAGCATTGCCAATTTTAAGATCGTTAACAATATGCTTGCGTGTGACAATGCGCTAACGATGTCAGACGGATCGTGGTCACGTGACATAGCTAGCAATCTCGTTCACCTGTATCCTAGCGTGTGACGGTACCTTAAGAGGAAGTGTGGCGCCCCGCAACTAGTGCGTCACAGGAGTGTATTGCAGCCCAGACTGCAGCTGCAATATTCTCTGACTAAGCGATGACATGGTTAAAACTCAGAGCTCCATACCCTACATGCACATCAGCATAGAGGGCCAATAAGGTCCTGGTGGGCGGAGTGTAGGAGTAGTGTGTTAGAGGAGAAGTTAGGGCAGAAGAAAGTTCTGCAATGTAGGAGAAGGAGGAAGGAGCAGAATGTGGCCGGGAGGAATGTAGGAGAGGGGGCCTTGCACAGTTCCGTGCAGCCCCTAGGCCACGACCCCCATCGGTTGGGCGCTATTACCCGGTGCCTCAACAACCGGACTCTGGGCGAACATCCACGGGTCAAAATACACCCGCGCCCATCTACAACCGGATCACTGGTTTCGAAGCTGGTAGTCGTTTATCACTGCTATGCAAACCCGGAGTGGAGGGACCGCTCTACAGGAGTACCCCACTGCCGCCGCAAACAGAGCCGTCTTGCCAGCGGAGTACCCACCAAAAGGACCCAGACTACCCCTCACACACCGGAACGTACACACCGGCAGGGCCATTTAAGTAGTCCCTTGTACCTGACCTTGGCACTCAAAAGCGACATCGGCAACTCACCCAGAATAAGTTAGAATGGAGGAACACCGCGGAGCTCTGAGAAACACCGGTCATTGCTAAAGTCCACCCGGTCCGTTACCCGTTAACTGTATACCATGTACTGCCTGCTGGTTACAGTAAAATACCCGTTACAGAGACTATCAGTGTCCGTGCCTTTTTCAGAACTGTCCATCTCCGCATGCTAGAAGTACTGCAACTGCCTCACAACATCTTGTGCAGCTCCTGGCTCCGGGGACTCCCGCTCGTCCTGTGGGGAGCATCCCATATTGCTGCATCCCATCCCCCGGAGGCCCAAGCAGTGCCGGTGAACTCACCGGAACTCTCACAGGTGGCGTCATGACAAGAAACAACCTTTAATCTGTTCAGCCAACCCTTTTTGAATCTGGACCACCGGGCCCCACTACGGGAGGCGCGGTTCCGTGACGGGGAGAAGAAAAACGCCTGCCCCGTGAAGTCCTGGCTACGGTGAGTCAGATAGAAGACCTGAACCCAATGGCTTGATACTGTCAAGTAGTGCATTTTTCTAGACTTGCGCAAGATCGATCTTCCTACAGAACGTTAATCTGTCAAGTTGCTCTGGCAAGAGATCGAGCTGAAGGCTGCTAAAATACGGTAAATAGCAATAAAAAAGCATCAATTATAGTGTACAATAAACTATAGGAGCATGTACTGGACCTTTGTAATTTGTGCAGAGACCATTATCAGGAAAGGTACAGAAGTGAATTAGTAAAACTCGCAGTGCAAACGTGCATTAGAGAAAAATACTCCGGCTTATGTCACAGATAACAGGCATCTCTGTGCACATACCTCCCATCAATTATGCGACCCCTCGCCACCTCACAGTACCTATTAAAATTATATTTTTGCATATAAGCTGCAGCTACCACCAGTAAGGCCTTATATACAGCAGTCTAAACTAATGTATATAAGTTCCAAGGCCGATCTTCATAATTAAAAAAAAAATCCTTTTATTATACTCACGAGGGATGGCGGTCTGGTCCACTGTGTTTCACCGTTCTTTGTCTGGCCGATTCTTTCTTCTTGTGATTGCCATCCTCCTCTGTTTCATGTGATTCACGCATCCTACTGTATGTCACCCACACGCTGTCTCCTACATTGCGCTCCTGTGCACATGCACTTCTCTCTGCCCTGCTGCATGTGTCGAGCCCACTGGGACGGGGTACTCGGTACCGGACCGGGTCTGCTACTGGGGAAGTCACGGGTGGTCCTGGTCCGGACCGTGTCCCGGGCCCTGGCAATAATAAGGGGATATTTACAGGGGATTGTCAGTCGTGACGCCACCCACTGTGTGCAGCCAGTAATGGGACTGCCGCTGCTGCAGGACCTCCGGGGATGAAGTAATGGCAGCGTAGATGGAAAAGTTCCCGTGGGCAGAACTGTGTTCCCCGGGGAAGTGATGATTAAAGTCTATTGTGTAGTGTGCAGGCCTGGTGCTGAATGCAGTACACTTACTGTCCAGATGCTGCAGGAATCCTCCTTCAGTGTTGGAGCTTGCACGCTGTGGCTCTGCAGGTGGGAATCTGCTGCAAATCTGTATGGAAGGATTAGCGCTCAGGCAGAGACAGACAAGAGAGTTGGATTCAGGGTTCACCGTGTTTACTTCTCAAGTTCTTAAGTTCAAGTTACAGTTCAGTACAGTTCAATTCAAGTCTCAGTACACGGGCTTACTCTCCCCTCCGGGTTCCCTTTACTCTCTGCAGCCAGGTCTCTCCTCTCTGTGACACCTCACTCTGTCTCTGTGTCCTTCCCAGGCTGTTACTGCGTTCTCTGTGTTCACTTGATTGTGTGTGACTCCAAGCAGTATGGCGGTGACTCGGGCCCCTCTGGGTCCTCCTGGTCGTCACTGAGCTGTCTGTCCTTTGGGGTAGGGACCCTAACGTGTAGCTGTGGTCCCCCGTCGGTTGTCTGGGGATGCCGGGTGAAACTACGGTCCCCTCTAGAGCCGACACTCTACTCAGCCTAGCCTCCAGCAGTCCTCCCATGTGAAGCTCTACCAGGCTCTCTCTACTGTGTCTTCCAGTGTCATAGGAGGGCTACTCCGCCTGCAGTCTGGTCGTCTTGGCTGTAGTTCTAGGGACCAGTGTCACTATCCCTCTCTTCTTTCACACTCCTGGGGGTACTGGCTTCGGACGTGCTTTCTCTCTGCGGCTCACACTGGCTCTGTTCAGATTCTGCGCTCCTACACCCCACTTTGCCAGGACGTGTGATCCAGTCTTTACAGCTCAGCCTACCTCGGCCTACTGACTCCTTCCTCCTCCCCCTTCACTATTTCTACTGTCTGTCACCTGACTTCGTGTGTGCCCACCCACTGCTCTAAACCCACCACCCCTCGCCTGCTTAGAGTTCCTAGGCTCCGGGTTGGGTGCTGCCCTCTACTGTACGTGGGTTGTGTGGGTGTGAGGGTGTTGGTGTTCAACTGTCGTCCTACCTACCTGGCTGCAGTTCCCTTTGTGGCTTCCTGGATGCAGAGGCGCCACACATGCTCACTCTTTGGGCATTCTTTGACCTTTCTCTGTATCTAAGCATTACAGTACTTTGCTCTGATCTCAGCATGGCAGAGAAAAGTACGTGTGTGCAGGAGCGTAATGGAGGAGACTTTGTGGATGATGTTTCATCCACTAGAAGCATAGAAGGAGGATGACGAATGCAAGAAGAAAGGAGGTGCCGGACCAAGACCAGCGACACCCATCAGACTGGACCGCCAAACAGATATGTATAATAAAAGCTGTTTACATACAGCTTTCCAGAATGCTGCATATAAGACCTTACTGCTGCTGGATGCAGTTTATATGCAAAAAACACTGGGGACAGGTTGGATTTAACCTTATCCTAATCTAAAAAAGTTTTTAGGACATGCAATATAATAATATATATTAAAAGTAAATGCAAAGGTGTCCATCACTTTTAAGTTGTTTGACACTTTACTCCATATAAAGAACAATAAAAATGACTATAGTAAAAATTGATACATTATTATACATATTTTTGTAAACTGGGCATTTCCATTCAGGGGCAATCAGGAATTGTCTAAAAAGTGGGTGTAATATGGGCATGGATGACTGACAGTAAGGCTATAGCCAGATTTTTAAAAACTCACTTACACGCAATTGTTGTTAATAGTTGATAAATCAGTTCTGGACAGACGTGTCAGATGTGTCATTTTTTCAGATATGCCAAATTCACAAACATAGTATTACACTTCCATAAATTTTGTGCAAATACCTGCAATGCAGAGACAAGCCAAGCTAACTTAAATTAATCCTCTCACGATGAATTCACCCTATTGTTCCATATGGCACTTTACATAGTTTGTCCTCAGGAAAAGAAGAGTTACTCATAAGCTTGGCATCTGAAGGAAGTGTGATGCAAGGAATGTGCCAAGACAATATTGTATTATGCAATTTGAGTTTGTGTTTGAGGGTAAACATGGTAGTAATGGGCAATAAACGCCATTTATGAATTAATCCTATTGTTAATAACAGAGAGCTAAACTGTAAGGGATAAAGGGCGCCCTCATCTATTGTTAGAACGACTCTCGCTCTGAAGACCCCAGCTAGCTCTTGCATTGCATTCCCTCAATGGGGCAGCGTTGTGCTCGTGGATAGCACTGCAGAGGAAACAAAGATCCAATGATTGCTGGTGAGGTGACTTCTCTGCACTTCAATAATGTAATCAACTCATTGTCAGGGGATCCTTTAAAATAATAAAGTACAAATCCAAGTAACATTTAGTGCTATCAAGCACAGATAAAATGTAATATTTTATTATTACGGTACTTAAAATGTTACTGCATTGCACACATTGTCTATTCACCCATAAAATGGTAATATACAGTTAGGGCCAGAAAAATTTGGACAGTGACACAATTTTCGCGAGTTGGGCTCTGCATGCCACCACATTGGATTTGAAATGAAACCTCTACAACAGAATTCAAGTGCAGATTGTAACGTTTAATTTGAAGGGTTGAACAAAAATATCTGATAGAAAATGTAGGAATTGTACACATATCTTTACAAACACTCCACATTTTAGGAGGTCAAAAGTAATTGGACAAATAAACATAACCCAAACAAAATATTTTTATTTTCAATATTTTGTTGCGAATCCTTTGGAGGCAATCACTGCCTTAAGTCTGGAACCCATGGACATCACAAAACGCTGGGTTTCCTCCTTCTTAATGCTTTGCCAGGCCTTTACATCCGCAGTCTTCAGGTCTTGCTTGTTTGTGGGTCTTTCCGTCTTAAGTCTGGATTTCAGCAAGTGAAATGTATGCTCAATTGGGTTAAGATCTGGTGATTGACTTGGCCATTGCAGAATGTTCCACTTTTTTGCACTCATGAACTCCTGGGTAGCTTTGGCTGTATGCTTGGGGTCATTGTCCATCTGTACTATGAAGCGCCGTCCAATCAACTTTGCAGCATTTGGCTGAATCTGGGCTGAAAGTATATCCCGGTACACTTCAGAATTCATCCGGCTACTCTTGTCTGCTGTTATGTCATCAATAAACACAAGTGACCCAGTGCCATTGAAAGCCATGCATGCCCATGCCATCACGTTGCCTCCACCATGTTTTACAGAGGATGTGGCGTGCCTTGGATCATGTGCCGTTCCCTTTCTTCTCCAAACTTTTTTCTTCCCATCATTCTGGTACAGGTTGATCTTTGTCTCATCTGTCCATAGAATACTTTTCCAGAACTGAGCTGGCTTCTTGAGGTGTTTTTCAGCAAATTTAACTCTGGCCTGTCTATTTTTGGAATTGATGAATGGTTTGCATCTAGATGTGAACCCTTTGTATTTACTGTCATGGAGTCTTCTCTTTACTGTTGACTTAGAGACAGATACACCTACTTCACTGAGAGTGATCTGGACTTCAGTTGATGTTGTGAACGGGTTCTTCTTCACCAAATAAAGTATGCGGCGATCATCCACCACTGTTGTCATCTGTGGACGCCCAGGCCTTTTAGAGTTCCCAAGCTCACCAGTCAATTCCTTTTTTCTCAGAATGTACCCAACTGTTGATTTTGCTACTCCAAGCATGTCTGCTATCTCTCTGATGGATTTTTTCTTTTTTTTCAGCCTCAGGATGTTCTGCTTCACCTCAATTGAGAGTTCCTTTGATCGCATGTTGTCTGGTCACAGCAACAGCTTCCAAATGCAAAACCACACACCTGGAATCCACCCCTGACCTTTTAACTACTTCATTGATTACAGGTTAACGAGGGAGACGCCTTCAGAGTTAATTGCAGCCCTTAGAGTCCATTGTCCAATTACTTTTGGTCCCTTGAAAAAGAGGAGGTTATGCATTACAGAGCTATGATTCTTAAACCCTTTCTCCTATTTGGATGTGGAAACTCTCATATTGCAGCTGGGAGTGTGCACTTTCAGCCCATATTATATATATAATTGTATTTCTGAACATGTTTTTGTAAACAGCTAAAATAACAAAACTTGTGTCACTGTCCAAATATTTCTGGCCCTAACTGTATTACTGGAGGCAACGCGGTAGGAGAAAGCTTCTTCTAGTTCAACCGGTCATATTCCACTGTTGATCCAGAAGAAGCCTCCAAAAAGTAAAAACTCCAGATAAATCCCTAGAATAAGGACCAGCATCGGCAATCTGGCATATCTAAACAATCAATGTTGAACTTTAAAGAGAATGTACACCTGTGATTTACGGTATGTGTATCCTCAAATTTCCCCTGTTCTCCCCAAGAGACCAAGAAGAAGGAAGAGTACAGAGCGTGGTGACATTTCACTTTACAAAACCAATGTTTGCTGGCAGTAATCTGTACACAGAGCAGGAAAGGAAATGAAATCTGTATTTTAGGGTCAGGGACAGTAGTTAATGATGTGTTAGACATTAAGAGAGGCACGTTATTGTTGAGTAAAAATTAATTAGTTAAAACTTTTAAAGGGAATCTATCACTAGATTCATGCAGCCCAAGTCACTGTCGGCGTGAATCAGACTCTGTGTGATTGAGGTCAGGTATGTTTCACTCTAAAATATTTCAGAGGGAATATGGTTTGAGTAGATGATCAAGGACTAATGGGAAAGATCTGACTTGGTCCCGCACATCACCTGGCCACTTCTCCCACCCCTCTTTCCTATGTGTATATATCAGCAGTGATCTATAATTCAAATGTGGCGAAATTGGGAGAAGTCATCCGCGGACTGCTCTGGACTAGTCAGGTATTTCCCTATACTCCTTGCTGATTTTTCAAATGATATTTTCTCAGAATGTTGCGGCTTTTCAGAGTAACACATACCTGTTTCTAATCTCACAGCCAAATTCTGATTCATGCTGTTTGAGGTTATTTCATATATAATGAAGCAAAGGCTGGTCCTCTGCTATGCCTTCTGCTATGGTAGATTCTACACCACAAACACCGTGCAAATTAACATATCATAACTAATTTTCAGGCCATAAAAATAAAGATTAACAACCAAATATCAGCACTATTCATTGGCAATATCACCAATGATAAAATGCCATACAACGACTCCATAACCATTCACTGTTAAAAAATAGTATGGTATACTGTGGACAGAAAAAAACAACTATACTGTGCAATCTGCTAACGTAATACTAACAGACGATGACTAAATAACAGTTCACTACATGAAACAATGTAATAACAGTACTATATAATTAATATTAGGTTTTTGGTAGTTATAAAATTTGGGTATCAGGTAGTTGGTGGTGTCACACTATAGAGGGATCAGCTTTATTGTCATTTGTACAAGGTAAGACTAGGAGCAATGGGATGAAACTGAATGGGAGGAAACACATTAGGTATTAAAAAAACTTTTTGATAGTGAGGGTGATCAATGAATGGAACAGGCAGCCACAAGAGGTGGTAAGTTCTCCTTCAATGGAAGTCTTCACACAGAGGCTGGACAGACATCTGTCTGGGATGATTTAGTGAATCCTGCTTTGAGCAGGGGGTTGAACCCAATGACCCAGGAGGTCCCATGCAACTCTACTATTCTATGATATTTATGGTGCCCCTTTAACAGGCACCCCTGTGTCACCCTATGTGACAGCGTGGGTTTCAGACCTCCAAAGCTGACCATCTATATAAAGCCATCACTAAGAAGCAGTTAGTACAATTTTTTTTAATGATTTTCACAATCTCATGGTTGCTACAGAGTAATTCATTTAGTAAATATTGAGGGAAAGTTTCACTTAGTTTAAACTGTTTGCTTTAAGCATTGCTCAATATTGAAAAAGTATTTGCAAAGTGCCAACTAAGTAAAAGAGGCTGCATTGTTTCCTGGTATAAAGAGACTGATTATATTTTGCTGAGGTTCACAGACAGCTTGGAGGCATACCTTCCATCAGATTACAAATCACGGGCACCTCACGTGTGGTATGCACAATCTCTGCTGTAACAGCAGCCGTGGTTTGTCAATACTTTAGTCCAGAAAAGCCAGGAGAGCAGGGTATATTTTATTGCAGTTTAGGGTTGTGCCAGAGGAGACATGTGCACCTGTCCTGAGGCTTCTGATGGCACACGGCAATGCGTCATTGCATAAAGGGGTTCTCTAGTTGTAATATCGCTGGGTGGGGGCTTCAGAGGAAACACCTATAGACTTCTGCTCAATATTTCAAAGGAATAGGTCAACGAACATACTGTATATTTTAAGGAATTTTGATTGCTTTTTTAATTTTTCATTGTTATTGTCTGTTTTTAAACAAATTTTGAAATCCATTTTTATACTGACTAAAACTTAATAGACACAGCACACCCCTCACCATGACCTCTGTACAGATCACCGAACATGCTCAGAAAGCACTTCTGTAGAAGTCAATAAGCAGGGTGAGGATCCTATGGGTTACGTGTCTGCTGTAAGAAAAGTCTGATCCCTGCTAACAGTAGCTCAGGGGAGATCAGTGCCCCTATAATCTAATACAGAGTTAAAGTTCCCAATAAAAATAAAAACAGATTAAAAAAAGAATATGCATGACTATGGTTCAGAAAAAAATAATACTGGTGATAAATTCTGTACCTTATATTGTAGTTATCTAGTAGAGAACATGTTTGTTAGAAGCTGTGATCTACCTACATACCGATGATAGAGATTGTTGCCATAAAAGGGACAGTTCTCAGGCGAAAAAACAAAGGAAGACATCCTAAGGGGCTGAAAGAGGAACCTCTGAAGGACATCTGAGACCAGATTAAAATCCCACGTCTTAGTGGTTTTATGGAAGGGGGAACCAGCTGGGAGATACCTTGAATAAAGATCTTGGCTTGAGGTTTATCGCAACGTGGGGATGGAAAAAACAGACAGTGCAGATTTTAACCCCGGAGAGAGAGGACCGTCGATATTGGTGGCATATTGGACCCTGAGTGAGCAAATCCAGGGTCCTCAAAACACCAGTGAGTCGGCAATGAGCCGCCACTGGGCCATCATGTCTATCCATCCCATGACTTCCATAAATCCATGACTTTCAATGTTGATGAGTATTCATCAACATTGAAAGTCATGGATTTATAGAAGTCATGGGATGGATAGCCATGTTAATGATCTGCAAATTATGAAAAATTTGAAACAGTATTTCAAACATGGTGATTTATTCATTATCAAGTATGAGAACCATGTGCGGAAACCCTCGCACTTACATGCCTTAGATGCTATCAATGAGTAGAGATGAGCGGACTCGTGGAAGATCAGGTTCTGGGGCTCAGACAGATTTTTTTTAAGTTCTGGACCCAAACTTGACCCGAACCGCATTGTAAGTCAATGATTGGGCAGTTCTGCTCTCCACCCATATACAGCACTTCTGGGGGAGGGGGTAGCGGGGTTTTGTCATTTTAATTTTTTGATCCACACTCCATCTGATAATGCTGATTTTACCCCCAGTGCAGCCATTCAGACACTGCAAGCGACTCACACTGGGCTGATCAAGAGTACCTGAGCATAGTAATGCTCGCTACAGTGATTTGTGTATGTAAAGCACCCGCGCTCCAATCCCTGGAAAATTTTTAAAAGTCAGTGTTCGATACGAAGTCCACTTCATTCATTTCTATCATTGAGGATATTAAAGCACCACTCAAGGATTGTTTTTTATTTCAGCATTGGAGTGGTGCTTTTTCTGTCCTCTGTATAATACTCACCTTCCCCATCTTCATCTGTTTCCAGCATCAATCCGGTCAGTCTGCTGTGATTTTTGACCTGCTGGCTGCTCCAGTGTTTCATGGAGTGTGCTGGAAGTTACAACTGAATACAAGTCTGTGAGAGCCTTGTTCTGGCCTTGTTCTGGCTATTCTGGTTTCAACTGTAGATAGTGGAACAGCACAAACTCAAATTAAATATTGAGTGCAGAGCCCTAAAACTGTCATATCCAAAGCAATAATATAAAGAAAGAAAACAGGGAGCACTCAAAAAAATGCTAAAACGGTGTGGACTTTATTAATCCATGTGGAGCGACGTTTCAGCCTGTCGGTGCTTGATAAGGGCCGGAAAGGTCAAAACATTGCTCCATGTAGACTAATAAAGTCTACACTTTTTTTGCATTTTTTTTGAGTGCCTCCTGTTTTCTTTAGATAGATAGTCTATCAGATAGATAGATAGATGATAGGCCCACGTCACACACACAGATATCTGGACAGATATTGTTCGCAGATCTCTGGTTACAGTGAAATCATGGACAGATTGCTCCATTTTGTGGCTGTATATAAATGGATTAATGTGTCCATGATTTCACTGCAACCAGAGATCTGTGAACAATATCTGCACAAATATCTGTGTGTGTGACCCCAGCCATAGATAGATGATAGATATATATACATAGATAATATATAGATAGAGAGATAGCAGTTGATGAGCAAACAGACATTGGCCAATGTATGTACTAAGAACTTCAGAAATAAAAAAATAAGAATTTTTTGAGTTTAAAAAAAAAAAAAAAAAAAAAAAAAAAGGAAGTTTTTAAACTTTTTTTTCAAATATATACAGCTCGTTAGCATATGTACATCACTGGTAGTAGCTGAGTGCTGCAGAGAATTTTTTCTAGTAGAGAGATAGATGATAGATATACACATAGATGATATATAGATCTAGAGATACATAGAGATAGAAAGATGATGGATAGATAGATAGAGAACAAGAAAAAAACTGCACAGCACTCACAGACTAGTGTGAACTGGTGCTAGCAAAGACGCAGGGTCAAATAATTTGAAAAAAATTCTTGCAGCACACAGCTACTACCAATGATGTACAAATGCTATAAGCTATACAGTGCCTACAAGTAGTATTCAACCCCCTGCAGATTTAGGTGGTTGACACATGAGGAATTAATTTGGCATTGTGACATTTGGACTGTAGATCAGCCTGGAAGTGGGAAATGCACTGCAGCCAAAAATATTTTTTATATTTTTCTTTTTTAATTTTTTAAAGCGTTAAAAGTTAATTCAGAGGGTCATTTATTATTCAACCCCTCAAACCACCAGCATTCTGTTTGGTCCCCCTAAAGTATTAAGAAGTAGTTCAGGCACAAAGAACAATGAGCTTCACATGTGTGGATTAATTATCTCTTTTGCCAGCCTTTTCTGACTATTTAAGACCCTCCCCAAACTTGTGAACAGCACTCATACATGGTCAACATGGGAAAGACCAAGGAGCATTCCAAAGCCATCAGAGACAAGATCGTGGAGGGTCACAAGGCTGGCAAGGGGTACAAAACCCTTTCCAAGGAGTTGGGCCTACCTGTCTCCACTGTTGGGAGCATCATCCGGAAGTGGAAGGCTTATGGAACTACTGTTAGCCTTCCACGGCCTGGACAGCCTTTGAATGTTTCCTCCCGTGCCGAGGCCAGGCTTGTCCGAAGAGTCAAGGCTAACCCAAGGACAACAAGGAAGGAGCTCCGGGAAGATCTCATGGCAGTGGGGACATTGGTTTCAGTCAATACCATAAGTAACGTACTCCACCGCAATGGTCTCCGTTCCAGACGAGCCCGTAAGGTACCTTTATTTTCAAAGCGTCATGTCAAGGCTCGTCTACAGTTTGCTCATGATCACTTGGAGGACTCTGAGACAGACTGGTTCAAGGTTCTATGGTCTGATGAGACCAAGATCGAGATCTTTGGTGCCAACCACACACGTGACGTTTGGAGACTGGATGGCACTGCATACGACCCCAAGAATGCCATCCCTACAGTCAAGCATGGTGGTGGCATCATCATGCTGTGGGGCTGTTTCTCAGCCAAGGGGCCTGGCCATCTGGTCCTCATCCATGGGAAGATGGATAGCACGGCCTACTTGGAGATTTTGGCCAAGAACCTCCGCTCCTCCATCAAGGATCTTAAGATGGGTCGTAATTTCATCTTCCAACAAAACAGCGACCCAAAGCACACAGCCAAGAAAACCAAGGCCTGGTTCAAGAGGGAAAAAATCAAGGTGATGGAGTGGCCTAGTCAGTCTCCTGACCTTAACCCAATTGAAAACTTGTGGAAGGAGCTCAAGATTAAAGTCCACATGAGACACCCAAAGAACCTAGATAACTTGGAGAAGATCTGCATGGAGGAGTGGGCCAAGATAACTCCAGAGACCTGTGCCGGGCTGATCAGGTCTTATAAAAGACGATTATTAGCTGTAATTGCAAACAAGGGTTATTCCACAAAATATTAAACCTAGGGGTTGAATAATAATTGACCCACACTTTTATGTTTAAAATTTATTAAAATTCAACTGAGCATCATAACTTTATGCTTCTGTTAATAAATCCTACTCTTGTTTGCAGTTTGAAGGCTCTAACTTATTTGCATCTTATCAAACCACCTAAATCTGCAGAGGGTTGAATACTACTTGTAGGCACTGTATGTATTTGAGGAAAAAGTTTAAAAACTTACGTTTTTTTTAAAAAAGTCAAAAATTCTAATTTTTTATTTCTGAAGTTCTTAGTACATACATTGGCCAATGTCTGCTTGCTCATCAACTGCGACAAAGTGACTTCAGGTCTGATGAGTCCTACGCTGATATCCCTATCCTCTTTGTCCACCCCCCACTTCTCAGTGGGCAGACTCCATCTAGACCCTCGATCACCTGTAGGTTAATGAGGGTGCACATTGCAGCAAAGAGACTGCAACTCCATATGATAAATTTGAGGAAAAAGTTTAAAAATTGGCCAATGTGTGTACTAAGAACTTCAGAAATAAAAAATTAGAATTTTTGAGATTTTTAAAAAAAAACGTAAGTTTTTAAACTTTTTCCTCAAATACATATAGCTTATAGCATTTGTACATCATTGGTAGTAGCTGTGTGCTGCAAGAATTTTTTTAAAATTATTAGATAGATAGATAGATAGAGAGATAGAGAGATAGAGAGATAGAGAGATAGATAGATTAGATAGATTAGATAGATAGATAGATTAGATAGATACATAGATGATAGGCGGCCGTCACACTACGATTTTGTGTGGGAACTCAATAACGATGTCAGTGGTGTGCACTTGTGGCCAACATGTTAGTGAGGTGTCACATGTATAGATAACGTTCAGGACGCAGCAGCGATATTATGTGCAGGGATCGCTCACACAACCAGCGATTGATGCTTGTCAATGCTGTGAATAGGAGAAATTGGTAAGGAGTTCGTTATGGCGGTGTCACACAGAACAATGCAGCAGATTGGATAATTGACATCGTCTGATATGGGGTCCGGTTCCCATATCTGTGATTAACAATCTGACCACTTATCGGTAGTCACATCATGCTGTCACATGCAACGACGTCGTAGGAGCGATGCCAAATCAGACACTTTCCAGTGATATGTTTACATATATCGTAGTGTGTGACTACCGCCATATATAGAGAGATAGAGAGATACATTGAGGATAGATAGATAGATAGACCGAAAAGTCACCCTGCAGCATGGGCTATTAAAATCCACTATTTCCTATATATTTTTAGAGTGCTGTCTTCTTTTTTTTTTTTTTTTTTTTTTAGATAGATACAGTAGATAAAATGATATTTTATACAAAATTATAAACATATGGAAGTCATTGGAATTAAATCATTGTTACTATTTCGTCTATATTTGTGTACGTCAGTGAATTTTTCTTCTGGATTTATACCTATATGTTGTGCTCTTTCTATTTAATGTCTCTGCAGCTTCCAACTATTCTAGACAGCAGTTCCCGTGGGATTGATCTCAGATTCTGGGGAAAAGTTGCCTCCAATATGTCAGACGCATTGAGGGAGGTATGCACTCTATCTATTTCTTGTCTATTTTATCATTATTTTATAGTTTTGTGTTTTTATAGAAGATTAAAAATGCTTATACTCAAAAATGCAGTTCTGTACTTACATGCACATGTGGGATTTATAGTCCGACCATTAACTTTTTAAATAGCTTTTTAGCTAGTAATCTATAAGGGGCCTTTCGCAGGGAAGCATTTTGTGGCATATAAGCCTCCTTACACTGACATGCCAGCTGTGTCACTCTCCACAAGGAGAAACATTACTCCTTAAGGTACCTTTACACGCCGCAACTATTTCCGGCGATCGTAGGCAACCGAACGTGCGCGTGCACGTTTTTGACGGTTGCTACCGAAGCCGCATGTACACGCCGCAATTGCGCCCTCAACCTAAGGTGATGTATCGTCCGGGAAGTTCCCACACCAAAATTTGGAAACATCCGGTTGACTCCTGACACTGCTTCACACGCCGCAATCCCCAAAGGAATGTGGGCATACATGTTCAGCACCGCAAGAACAGAGGCATGACAGACCTGTGTATTCTGTGCCTCAAACACGTTGCTTAGACAACGCAAGAGCTTCATGATTGGCCAGCCTGTTCTGGAAGGCTGGCTAATACATGACGCCATGGCAATTGTGTAGTGTGAATGGACAGCTCTTCAAATATGGCACCCTGTGAAGGGACAGCCAATGGAAACACAGTAGCCCCCACCAATCATCGCTGATGGGGCGCGGTATCCAGCACGCTGTGGCACGCCTCTGGGAAATAACTAGGCGACACAGATTCCTTCCCTATCGTCCGTTCACACGACAAAACCAGGGTAATTCACCTTCTGGGTGGCGTCTGGTTTTTGAACAATGTTCTGAAACCGCAATCGGGAGCAACTTTAAAAATCACCATCGCGTTCCACAATTACACACCGCAACTTCATAGCAATTTCAGGGCAACGGTGACGGAACTCCGGATTGCCTCTCAGTTGCTACACCGTAGTTATGGTGTGTAAAGGTACCCTTAGATCTACAAGGGGCAAGTACTCAAAAATAGCTGTTTACAGATGGGTGTCAAGTTTGGCTAATATTCTTAGTCTTATTTATAAGATTGTTAAAGGGACAGACAATAACTTATACGGTAATTACATCCAATATGTGACACTGCATAGACAGTATTCTTCCTCCTGAAGGAGAGCTGATTTGAATGTCTTTTATGTTGACACAAAAAATGGGCAGTGTTATATTTACCTAAGGACTATAAAAACGTGTACTAAAACATTCTTCATGAATTCCATCTACAATTTGTATTGTTCTTCTCACTGTAGTTGTCACAGAAACAAAGTTTCCAGGATCTTCTATGGGTTTTACAGCCTATTGTGCAAGAAGGAGGACCGGCGACCTTCACCCAGCTCATGAGTTCTCTTTCACTCTTGTTTTGTGGTTATCCGGAGGGCGGTGGATCCAGAGTGTTCTCCTTCAACTGGTATGAAGATAACAACTACAAAGTTTTCCTTGGAGTGAACTCATCCAAGAAAGAGTCCTATTTATACGACAAGACAACCAGTAGGTGTTCACATAGAAATATAAAGTAACCAATAGGGATATAGTTTGATCTACTAGTCTCACAAAGCTTGGATAAATAAAATATACAGTTCTGGCCAATAGTTTTGTAAAACTGCCCAGATTTCTATCCCATTGAGAACTTATGGTTAATCCTGAAAAAAGGGCGGACTAATAAAAACACAGAAATTGTGATAAATTTCAAGCACCGATTATACAAGAATGTGTTACCATTTGTCCCAGAAGATGATATCTGCTAGGGCGAAGGGCAGAGGTTTTCAAAAATAAGGGTCAACACTGTAAATATTGAGTCTTTACCAAAACTTGATATACTTAATTAAATTTCAAAAACTTATGAAATGCTGATAATTGTACTGTACTTAAGCAACCATAGATACATCCAACTAAGTGATCTAAAAGCAATGAAGCAGCAAACTTTGAGAAAGCCAAAATTTGTGTCTGTTTTAAGACTCTTGCCCAAAACTGTATGCCCACATTCACATACTGTATAGCAGCTGAGAGATTCATTTGCAATGACTCAAAGCTTTATACAGCCAGAGTGTATCAGGCACTGGCTGTATGAAACGGTGGAATGTTCGAAAGAAAAAAGTAGTTTAAAAGCTGTCAATGACTGAGCCCTGTGGAAGAGACTAGTCAGAAAGGCGCGTCCCTGGTGGCTTCTCCCCGCCCACTGCCCTGGAGTGACATGACTCTGCCTAGAGGCACATGCAGGGAGAGACCTGTCAGACACTGGGAGCAGGCAGGAGAAGCCACCAGGACCCACTTTTCTGACTAGTCTCCTGTAGTTCTCTGTCCCTATCGGATTTTAAACTATAACATTAAACTGCAGCATTACAGAGTTAAACTAGAATACTAGATCTTTAAACCTTTGAAGGACTCATCAAATCTAGGGATTTCTGCCTTTTCTCCATGATAGCTAAAAGGTAACAACCACTGAGGACTCTAAAGGTACCGACGCAGCAACATTGCCGGCAACATCGTCTGCAACTCAGGGGTGTGGCGAAGTTGAAGCAACATCGCCAGTGCGTTGCAACATGTAACAGGACAATTCAACAGCAATAAGTTGCTTGAGCGGAGTTGCCAGGTTGTAGAACACATTCTGAAACCTGGCAATGTTGCTCAAGCAATCTGCTAGCATTGCTCTGTGTGACACCGCAATAGCGATGTTGAAAGCAACTTCCCCCTATTCACTACAATGTTAAGGATCGCTCGCTGGGTTGCTCATACTCAGCAAACGAAAGTTGCTTTCAACATCCTAGTTGTGTTGCCTACGATATCTCCCTTTAGTGACATCTACAAGGCAATCTTGGAAAAGTGCCAAAAACGTGCTCGCTCCCGTGAAGTTGCTGGCAACATTGCCGCATGTAACGGTACCTTAAGATTTTAATATTTGCCTTTTCTTCATGATTTCTATTTGAATCTTATCAGTAGACATATGATAAACATCATGATTCAATTTTCATTATTTCCCAGTTGACAACTGCTCATTTTTCTAGTTAAAGGAAACCGGTCACCCCCTTTGGCCATTCTAACCCCTGCCCACCACCTTATGCATGATGTATTTGGGGTTCCTGTGACCCCTCTATATGTCCCTGCATACCTCACAAATGAACTTTTAATATCTCTGCGTGGAATGGAAATTAGCTAAAATTGATCAGGAAAGATCTGCTCAATCTGATCCTCGCCGCCCCGCTGGTTGAAATGCCTGCCTTGCTCCTGTGAAAAGGTCGCCCCTCCTGTCTACGTTACACTGCTCTCGCGCCTACGCAATGGCACAGGTCTCCATGCTCAATGCAAGCAAGCCTTTGACCAAGTCTTGCGATACTTCACAAATCTCATGAGACTTCGGTCACAGTTGCGCTTGCATTGAGCATGGAGACCAGCGCAACTACGCAGACGTGAGAGCAGTGTGACATACACAGTTGGGGCGACCTTTTCACAGGAACAAGGTGGGCATTTCAGCCAGCAGGGTGGCAAAGACCAGATTGAGCAGATCCTCCCGAACCATTTTTAGCTAATTTCCATACCACGTGTGAGATATTAAAAGTTTATCTGTGAGATAAGCAGGGGGACCGCTGGGCATATAGAGGGGTCACAGGAACCCCAAATATAGCATGTATAAGGTGGTAGGCAGGCGTTAGAACGGCCAAAGGGAGTGACAGGTTCCCTTTAAGATCTACTGTCTATGGACTTTAAGATACTCATACAAATGAAAGTGAACTTTTCACCAGGTTTCCCCCCTATATACGGCAGCCACCACCATTGAGCCATTATGTACAGCATTATAGAATACTGTATATAAGTCCCAAGACCAATCTGTATAACATTAAAAAAGAGCTTTAATTACACTCACCTATGGAGCGATCTGGTCCAATGAGCATCACTGATCTTGATCCGGCACCCTCTCTCTGCTTGCGATCGTAGTCCACTTTCCCTACTTCGTATGGATGATGCATCCTACATCATCCACATAATGTTTTCCATTGCGCAAAAGAAAGAATGGGGGTTGGGAATCCAGCTCACCGCTCAGTCTGGTATGGAGCCCAGAAGACATCAGATTTGACAGGAAGTTTGAGAAAAAAGGGATTTTCCAGCTCTCTGTGTAAAAAGTTTTATGAAATATGTTCAAAATTACCCATATTTTCCAACCTGGTCTCTGATAAATACCAATCTTATATTGTATTCATTGTCTTGAATCTCAGTCACTTTCTTTTGTTGTTATATCTCAATAAAATAGATTATACATAAAATTACCCATATGCAAGGCTACATGTGTTAAGCTTGACAAAAAGCGTGTTACATGCTCGAAATGCATAGCCTTGCATATGGGTAATTTTAACTGTATTTAATAAAGCTTTTGCACAGAGAATCATTGCAATTGGAAAATCCCTTTTTTTTTTTTGCGCTCCTGCACACACACACTTCTTTCTACCCCACCCAGAGCAGAGCAAAGTATTGCAGTGCGCATGTGCAGACATTCATTGGTCTTTCACCGTGCCTGCACATTACAGTACTTTGCTCCCTCAATAGGGAAGAGAGAAGTGTGCATGTGCAGGAGCACGATGGAGGGCACTCTGTAGATGATGACGGACACATCATCCACATGAAGCAGAGAAGAAGGATGGCGCTCACAAGCAGAGAGGAGGCGCTGGATCAGGATTCGCAACACTCATCCGATCAGATTACCTCGTAGGGGAGTATAATAAAAGGTCTTTTCTATGTTATACAGATGAGATTGGGGACATATATACAGCATTCTAGAATGATGTATATAATGGCTTACTGGTTGTGGCTGCAGTTTATGTGGGAAAAACCTGGTGACAAGTTCCCGTTAATAAATAATAGTGATTTTGGCAGGATTTTCCAACAATTCAATGTTTACGAGGTCTACCTCGCTTTTCAATAATTACAGTTAACAAGAGAATGAGAATCAATTATTTTACATGTTATCTGGAAGCAGCTGGTCTCCTTCTCCAATAAATCTCCTTTTGGGGGGGTGGCAGAAGGTGTGAGGCTATGTGCACACGGGGGGCGGGTTAGGGGCGGCGGCGGCTGGGCGGACCCGACAGGAAGCTCCGGAGCCGCCCACCGGCTTCCTGTCGGGTCCGTGCTGCGGAAGACGGTCGGGTGTGCGGCGGTGCACAGCGGGTTAGTGGCGTCGGTTCTGCAGCGGCTGGAAGCAGCACATGATTCTGCTTGCAGCCGCTGCAGAACCGGCCGGATTATAGGACATGCACATTCTTTGCTAACCCGCTGGGAACCCAGCGGGTTAGCAACGGATGAGCATGTGTAAACCGCCGCTGTGTGCACAGCGGGTGTCGGTTTACATAGGTTTCAATGTTAATCCAAACGCCGGTTTGGATTAACATAAATTTACATGAAATTTATGTAAACCGACCGGCGGTTTACACACCTAATCCGGCCCTAACCCGACCAGTGTGCACATACCCTAATACTGAGGTGGATAAGCTATCTCATTTGTATGGTCTGCCTTTGGAACAAATGTTTTTACCTAAGTGCATGTATTTTGGGCAAAACCTGATTGTTTCAATTAAGTTTCATTAATATTTTGCACTGTTTGCCTTACTTTGCTTTCGTACATTACTGGCTGCAGAATGAGTTATCTCAGCCATCAGGGAGCTTGAAGTGACAGTTTGTACCGCTGTTACCTGTATTTTACTGATCTTATCAACTCATTTTTGCCCACATGACAGTTCAGCTATCCTTTGATGTGATTTTCAGTCTAAAATAAATGCCTTTAAAAAAAACAAAAATAGTTCCTTAAGGGTCCATATCCTTTAAAAAGTTGTATGACACTCTTATACTCTATGATGCGCCATAATATCTCCATAATTGTGTATCTTTAAAGTATTGTCTGTCAGTAGTCAATAAAATAATATTGTATAATAGTAGATACTACTAAAAGAAGTGTGTGCAATAATATAATCAATATTAATATTAATGTATACTAGAAAATGCAGGAATGTGTGACTGTGAAATGATATTTAATGAGATATAACATCCATAGCAATATTAGCCTCTTAATAAGAAGTGATTGCAATCTCGTTGTGTTTTGTGAACTGCACTATTAGTTGTGTAAGTAATCATCATTGACAATGGATATTACTAATGAAAGAACCCAGTAATAGCAATTAAAAGGGTATTCCCATCTCCAAGATCCTAGCCCAATATGTAATAGTAATAATAATAATAATAATAATATCTATAATTATAAATGTAGCATAGTTCTCCTGATTAGCCATGTCTCTTTGCTCATGTGCAAGACATTGCAGCTTAGGTATCCATGGTTATGACAACAAGCAACTAACAAACGATCACTATATGAGTGGTCATAATCATGGATACCTAAGCTGTAATGTCCTGCACATGAGATAAGTGGCAGCTAATCAGGAAAACTATACTATTTTTCCAATTGAAGGTATTTGATAATAATAATATTATTATTATTATTATTACACCTATTACATGTTGGGATAGGATCTTGGAGATGGGAATGCCCCTTTAAATTGACGATTCTTATTCTATCTTATACAATTGCTGTGTTCAGTGAGGTTCCAATCACTACAAAAAAAGACAAAAAAACACAATACTAAATGCAGTATGATAACAATTGAGCAATATTTTTGATCTGAAGAGAATCTGTCATAAGCAGTTTAAGAGGTCAACCAGAGAAAGTGATGTACAGGTAAGGCCCCTTTCACATCAGCGGTAATCGCTGATCGCGTCAGTTGCGGTGAAAAAAACTCAACTGCCGCGATTACCGCATAACGGCCGCACTTGTGGTTCACCTGCGGCAAGCCCCATGCAATGTCTATGGAGCTTGCGGTAAGTGTGCGGCAGGTGCGACAAGTGCGGTTTTGGCACTTGCGGTAGATGCAGCCGCAAGACACCGCGGCTGACCGCGTTTTTTTCGCGGCCGCATCTGCGGCAAGTGCCGAAACCACAACTGTACCGCAGTTGCCGCAAGCCCCATAGACATTGCATGGGGCTTGCCGCAGGTGAACCACAAGTGCGGCCGTTATGCGGTAATCGCGGCAGTTGCGGTTTTTTCACCGCAACTGCCGCGATCAGCGATTACCGCTGATGTGAAAGCAGCCTAAGTGGTCAACAAATAAAATGATACCTATCCCAATCCGTTGTTTTGTTGTGGAGATATCTGTACTTTTATATATATATATAGGTTGTACTGCAAGTGCACTGGTATTACAAGTGACTGCTCCTTTTCACCTCTTACCAACATGGTGTTGCCTTTAACTGCAGCTTGGCTGCAGAGATAGAAGCAAAGTCTGTCAAATCATCTAAAGACAACAGTCAAGTATACCTGGGAGGCATCGGGTGAGAAGGGCGGAAGGGGAACAGTGAACTGCAAGTCACTTACAATTTACATATTGATACAAGTAGAGAATTCCCTGTAATGAAGCACTGGATCAGGGTGACACAGGTATTATTTTAATTATTGAATAATCACCTATAACTCACCTAAACCTCACTATCTTCGGTTTTTCCTCTGCTGACAGATTCCCTTTAAAGAGGTAGTGTACAGGACAGCAGGAAATATTAATGTCTCCCGTGTTTAAATCAACAGCACCATTTTGTAATGGCCTGATGCAAAGTATGGAGTCCAACCCTGTAACCAAAATCGCCTGGAGTGCAATTAAACCTTTGCTCATGGGAAAAATTCTTTACACTCCTGATGCCCCGGCTGTTCGAGAAATTCTGAAGAAAGTAAGGCTTATTTTTAACATTTTGTGTGCTGCTGTTATAACACAATTCATATAATTCATATATTGCCTTTATAAACTTTATAGTCAAATGTCTAAATGTCAAAAGTCGGCCATAGTTAGCCAAGGATTTTGTTACAGAGCTTAAAGGGGTATTCCCATGAATAAAGTTAATTTTAAAGTTTATTTTAATCAATAGATCTTGGACTAATAATAATTTCCACAATTGGATATGTACTGTGTAATGGCCGTGTCTGACTGTATAGAGACATGGTCTGATCATACCACATCTTCTGGGCAGGGGAGGATGCTAAAGAGTATACAGACAATACAGGATGAGAATGCAAATAATTATTTTTTGAGAAAAAACATTTTTTTAAAAACAGGCAGGGTAATGTTTTACCACTAAAAAAGAATCAGCTGTGATCCCGTGCTGTAATGTCTGTATACTCTCTCATGTCTCCCCCTGCCAAGGAGATGTCGTATGATCAGACCATGTCCCTGTACAGTCAGACATGGCCATTACACAGTACATAGCAGGGGCAGATCTATATAAGATGACCTCAACACAGGAGATGTGGTATGATCAGACCATGTCCCTGTACAGACACATCCATTACACAGTACATAGCTGGGACACATATATAAGATTATCTCGGCACAGGAGATGTGGTGTGAGCAGACCATGTCCCTGTACAGACACATCCATTGCACAGTACATAGCAGGTCACATATATAAGATTATCTTAGCACAGGAACATTTTTTTTGAACATATCCATTTTGAACATGAGTCAATGCAGCAGTAAAAATGGCAAACACAATTCTGGGATGTATTAACAGAAGCATACAGTCTAGATCACGTGAAGTCATTATTACCTTCTACTCCTCGTTGGTCAGACCTCATCTGGAATACTGTGTCCATTTCTAGGCTCCAAATTTTAGAAAATACATCAACAAACTGGTTCAGAGAAGAGCAACTAGAATGGTGACCGATCTGCAACTCACGTCCTGTGAGGAATTGTTACAGGATTTGGGAATATTTAGCTTGCAAAAAAGAAGATCGAGAGGAGGCTTAATAGCTGTCTACAAATATCTAAAAAGTTGTCACACTGTAGAGGGATCAGCTTTATTTTAATTTTCACAAGGACAGACTATAAGCAATGGGATGAAACTGAATGGGAGGAGAGAAAGATTAGATATTAGAAAACATGTTTTGACAGTGAGGGTGATCAATGAGTGGAACAGGCGAGACACAAGAGGTGGTGAGTTCCTCTTCAATGGAAGTCTTCACATGGAGGCTAAACAGACTGGGATGATTTAGTGCAGTGTTTCTCAACTCCAGTCCTCGGGACCCACCAACAGGTTGTGTTTTCGGGATTTTCTTAGTATTGCACAGGTGATCGTTTAATAACTTGCACACGGGATGATTCCAACACTTGTGCAATACTAAGAAAATCCTGAAAACATGACCTGTTGGTGGGTCCTGAGATCTGGAGTTGAGAAACACTGATTTAGAGATTTCCGCTTTGAGCAGGAGGTTGGGCCAGATGAACCAAGAGGTCCCTTCCAACTCTACCATTCTATCATTCTATGATTTCTGGAACGTATTATTATTCCAAGATCTATTGATTACAATGAACTTTACAATTTCCTTTGTTCATGGGAAAAAACCCTTTAATGGAGTATTCTCATATTTAATGTTATCATTTATCCATAACTTTGACCACTGGGTTTCCCTGGCGATCTCTGTTAATGGTGATAGATCAGGTGCACTACAGCTCCATTCTTATTGGGACTGACATAGATAGCCAAGTAATGCGCTACGCTGGTCTTGGGCACACAACTGAGCACCGCTCTATTTACAAAGGCCTCGTTCTTGGGATCAATGGGGGTCCCAGGAGTCTGACCCTGGCCCCATGAATAGAACATAACTTCAATACATTTTGTATACCCCTTTAAGGGTACCAATGAACTTAAAAATCTTGGGGAATTGATACACAGTACTGTATATTAGACAACTGCAGTCAACCAGCTCTATATATCTTGTAATGGGAGGTGTTCTGACCAATATTGTAAAGTAAAATAATACAGTGAATTATTCAAGAGTATTACAAGCTAATGTTCTGTGAATTTAATTAGAATAATTGGAGATTCACAGTGTATCACATGATTCTACAACATACACAGAGCTGGTTATCTTGTCTTTCAGGCTAATACAACCTTTGAGCAACTTGAACGCTTGAGGCAAATGGGCAAAACCTGGGAAGAAGTGGGACCTCAGGTGTGGCACTTCCTGCAAAACAGTGTTCAGATGAATGTCATCCGGGTAAGTTTATTACCAGCTTCAAACAGATTTTTTATTGGTAACTACTGAAGATAGGAAAAAAAAAATCTACAATCAAAAGTTTAGTTGAAAACATGTTCTAATATTATTGTATACATTTTTATTTATCATTATTAATCCAAACAATATCAAATATCAGTGCCGATATGTTGTGGTTACACGGATTGACATTACTCATTTGTAGATCGGATCCTAAATACGTAATTTTCCAGATAACCCCCCTCCCCCAAAACCCCAAGCTGGGTAGCACCCCCCTCCTTGTCTACATTGATTTCGTTCAGGGGGTTTCTAGTTTCCCCAGAGTACCCTGAAGTTCACTTATCAAGTACCATTCTGTCTGAGTTAACGGGGTCACTATTTGCTCTATCTTGTCTCAGGAGCATTTCTGTTCAATGAATTTTTTCCATTTATGGAAAAACTGTTGTGTTGGTTTATAAACCAATGGACTTCATTCTATGGAGAAATATGCCTGTTTCCTCAATTCCGTTATCATTAGAGTATCCCCTGCACAATCAGTAAGCAAATCACTTTAATAGCTTAGTATTTTTATGTTAACTATTGAAGTCATTTGCTTACTGATAGTACGGGGGGATACTCCGATGATAATGGAATTGAGGAAAACAGGCATATATATCCGTAGAACGTAGTCCATTGGTATATTACACCATAAACCACATAACGTAAAAAGTCCATAGTATGTACATCATTGGAACATTAGTGACCCTCAGTCTGTCCCAATGGCAGATACTCCTAACTGGCATTATTTACATAGTCCCTTGACAGGCGTTACCTTCCAGCCCCCCATGGTCTCCTCACCACGTGCCTTCCAGGATGCCGGCCTCCTCCACACATACCATCCCCGGTGCGTTCCAGGACAATGGCCTCTCCAAGAACTGAGAGCGAGACCCAGTCTGAGCTTTCCAGGACCTTGTCCAAACACAGCCAGAGTGTAAGCTGTTCCAAGTACTTTCTGGAGACATCCCAGGCTCCGCTCGTGGTCTCTGGACTTCCTGCCTTCCAGGGCACCAGCTGATCCCAAACAAGAGAGGTCCCATGGTCCCTGAACCTCATGCCTTCCAAGGACACGTTCTCCTAAGCATGAGATCTGGCTCCTTGTCATACATCTTCCAGGGCAGCTCTTACTCCTAAATGCACAGAGACATGTAATCCCATTAATAGAAAGCTAATATCCCCTGAGACACCCTGGTGTGTAAAGAATCAGGTTGGCCTGACACACCCCTGTCTTTTCGCCCACCTGTAGTCCTGTACTTACAATGCATTACCTGAATTTGTGGAACTACAAGTCCCATCATAATGAATTACTTAAACTTGCTGAACTACAAGTCCCAGCATAGATATTTGCAATGTAGCAAGCCACTGCATCACACTATTTACAAAACGTAGACAATCCAGATAGATGATTCCCTTAAGGCTGCATTCACACACGGTGGGTATTTTTGCCATAGAAAAAAAAAAACATTTGCTGCACTTTTCAAATATGTCAGCAAAACAAGGCACCACGGAATGCAGCCTAACGGTATGTTTATAAGTTGTTATTTTTTTATGCATTTTTTTATGCATGGAAAACTCCGGCTATGGTCATAAAACTGCAGCAAAATGATCCCTGTTTTTTTAAATATGTTTTTAAGAATTAAAAACACTGACAAATCGACATTGTACATTTTTTTGAGAAACAGACCACAGGTCAAAAACACAAGGAAATAAAATGCACCATGCTCAGAAATCTTTGAAATCTCATTCATCTTCAGGTTACTTCAAAACGCTAAGTTTTTCCCCATATAAAATATGCAAGAAATAAAGCACATAAAAGGCTACATGTGAGAAAGCCCCAAGCCTATATTGACATGATGCATTCCCGATGCGTTTTTGCAGCAATAGGTGGTAAAATCAAGATGTTTTTAGAAAATTGGAGCAAAATAACTCTTCACGATCGAATTGTTAACACAGCCAGAAAAAGGGATTTCTCTCAAATAGATTTGTGTCACTGGTGAACATATCATATCCTAAAAGTCTTCTCATATACAATCTTGTGGAGGAAATTCCCACCGATCCTTGACTTTTTTTTTTGTCACTAACAGAGATGGATTTGAATGTGGTCAGGCTCCATCAATAAATGATAGCGGCCAAGAATGGTTGTAACTACCATAATAGCAAGCAGAGAACATACCTAACATAGTGCCCAGTATTGCTACACTGCGCAATTAAGACTTGCGACACAATTTCAATTGTTCTCTGTGAGTAAAACTCTGCAAGGGACACAAACTGTCTAACTTCACTTTTTGTCTAAAGGATACTGTCAAAAACCCAACAGTGAAGGACTTTCTCAATCGGCAGCTTGGAGAGAACGGATTGACTGCCGATGACGTAATTAACTTTCTGGACAATGGTAATCCAGATGCACGACCGGAAGGACAAACAGACTTTGACTGGAGAAATGTGTTTAATTTCACTGATAATGTTGTGCGGTTCTTTAACCAGTACATGGAAGTAAGTCAATTAATTTATAATAATCTCTGTATATCATAATGTCTATCACCTAACACCTAAACAGTGAGGTTTTACTAGACCTTAGCTTTGCATCTCACTACCTTTCATTTATGTCATTTAGGCTGAGATCTGGGATGCTGTATGTAGGGCCCTAGAAGTGGAGATGAGGATCTTCCATTATATTCATTACATGGTCTAATGAATGTGATTGTCCCTCATTATATTACATTATCCTCACTCCATACATACAAACATAAGGGCAGATAGGTCACTAAAGATCAGTCAGACGTCTACTGTCAGTGAATAAACATTCGAAGCGTTCCATGTCCTCTCTTGCTCTTCCTTTTCAACTCTTCTTCTATTTGATTTAATTTTCAATTGTTTCTTTATGGTAATTTCTCCGTTCAATAATTAGAAATGATGTAATTGGTGATATATGGAAACTAGCTCTGTATGTTAACAATGAGCTCAGTCCAACACATTCATAGACTGTACTTATAATGAGGGACGCTGTCAGCACACTTTCTTCAATCTTATCTATTGTCCTGCCAGGGATAAGTTTGTCGATCACATTGTCTTGTAACTCTTCCATAACCTCTAATTGGGGCTTAAATAATTTTGGCATCTATTAACATAAGAAGTGATCTGCGATGCCTTCATTTATCATGTCGAATTCAGAGTACAATACAAAATAATATTGTGGTACCGTGTTAGCCAGAGAAATCGATGTAAATACTTAAGTCCCAAAAAAAGGGGTTGAGAAAAGTATTATAGGAGTGATACCTTTATTGGCTAACAAGAAAATATATATTTGTAAGCTTTCAGAGCTCAAGGCTCCTTCCATTGTCTGATGAAGGAGCCTTGAGCTCTGAAAGCTTACAAATATAATTTTTCTTGTTAGCCAATAAAGGTATCACTCCTATAATACTTTTCTCAACCCCTTTTTTGGGACTTAAGTATTTACATCGATCATGTCGAATTGAAAGTTGTATCTTGAAGTAGCAGCTCAGCCCAACCCAAGATGTTGACATTAAAGAAATGGAAGTAATTATTCTGTCTGAAATTATTTTTTTTATTTTCAAATTTAATAAATCACAAATTGTACTAAAGAAACCTTTGGGTAGATGTAAATAATTGGCATATATGAAATTCCCAGTCATGTTTCAAGGCTCTTTTATGGGTCAGACATTAACTTACAGGGTAACAATTTAAGGGTGAGTTCACATGTCCAGTATTCATTTAGAATGGATCCTGCAGAGATCCGTTGGCAAAAAAGTTGTGCTAACAACTTTTTTTAGCTGTTGTTAAATAATTGATTTCTGCAGGATCCCATTTTTCTTTTTTTCACATTTGAGTCTATGGAGAACGGATCAGTTAGCATATTGCTATTTATCTTAAGTTTTTCTTTCATTTGTAAAGGATCCGTTTTCTACTTACAGGATCTGATTTAAATGGAAGATAAATAGCAATCATTTAACGGATCCGTTGTCCTTAAACTCCAATTTAAAAAAGCAAAACAGATCCTGCATAATTCAGTATTTAACAACGGGCAAAAAAGTTGTTTGCACAACTGCCAATGGATCTCTTCTAGCCTATGATTACTGGGCCTGTGACCACAGCCTAGGATGTGTTAACTGTTGAGACTGTCCTGATTTTTCAGAAATAATCCCAGCAAATTTGGAGCACCTGAACAAAAAAGTTTGAGGCTTAAATAAACCGTACCTATGATTGGGTGACTCCAGGCATGGTTGGGACAGAGTTAGGACTGATACTTCCCTAACTTTGTACCTATAGTATAGTACGTAGAGAGTTTTCTTTCATATGGAGGTGACAACATTTGGAAAGTTCTCAGATACAGAGGAATTATTATTATTATTTATTAATATATCACCATTAATTCCATGGCACTTTACATGTGGAAGGGTTATACAAAGACAAGTACAGGGTACATGGACAACATGGCACATAGGTACAGAAGGAGAGAGGACGCTGTCCGCGAGGGCTCACAATCTGCAAGGGGACGGTAGAGTTGATCGTGCGGTGGTTTGTGGACCGAGGCACACAGTAGGCTGTAGGCTTATCGGAAGAGGTGACTAAATAATATGAATGACTGGCATCAACCTCTAAGTGTAGGTGCAAGCAGAAAAAATACATCTATTATATAATCACGAATGGGTTTTTTGCCCCTTTTGAGTCCGCTCGCGCTGCGAGTCAGCGTGGTCATGTGGATACGACCGAAGCATTGGCCGCGCAGCGGCCATTGCGAGCAGTTCTAAGGCGACTCGCTATGCCCGCGCCTTAGCAGCGCGAAGCATTGGCCGCGAAGCGGCCATTGCGAGTCAGAGACTCGCTCTTCTAGAATCCCGATGCATCTGCATCGGGCACCCAGCTAGTTAATTATAAGGGAGTTATCTGCTGCGACACTAAACACTACGTACTGTGTACTATGAACACTTTAATGAGTGCCACCAGTAGCTAAACTGCACTGATTGCTATACCCCTATTCACATTGTGTCTGTATTAGCTGTGCAGTTTAGCTACTGGTATTTTTTCTGCTTGCACCTACACTTAGAGGTTGATGCCAGTCATTCATATTATTTAGTTACTATTGTATTTTTTATGACTGAGCGCCCTCCCTATCCCCCTTCCCCGCCCTGTGACCAGCTGAGGTCTCCATTTTGTCTGAGTCCAACACATACTTTTCTTGTTTTTAATCAGAATAGAGGCATATAAACCCAGTATCTCACATATCACCATTAGTCATAGCGTTAGGACCCGGAAAAACGGAAGCACCTTGTCGCTGGTTTCCGGGCACTCCACAGTAGCTACTGTTGAAGCTAAGTCTTCCATTTTACATTGAATCTAGAGCAGTGATTGCTATACCCCTATTCACATTGTGTCTGTATTAGCTGTGCAGTTTAGCTACTGGTGGCATCATTAAAGTGTTCATAGTACACAGTACGTAGTGTTTAGTGTCGCAGCAGATAACTCCCTTATAATTATCGGAAGAGGTGAGTCTTCAGGTTTCTTTTAAAGGTTTCCAGAGTAGGTGAGAGTCTGATATGTTAGGGCAGAGAGTTCCAGAGTATAGCGGATGCACGGGAGAAGTCTTTTATGTGGTTGTGGGAAGACGAGATAAGGGGGGAGCAGAGGAGGAGATTGTGAGTGGAGCGCAGGTTGCGTGAGGGTAGGTATCGAGAGACCATGTCACAGATGTATGGAGGAGACAGATTGTGAATGGCTTTGTAGGTCATAGTTAGGAAACCGGAACCTCTGAGAAATGAGGAGCCAGTGAAGGGCTTGGAAGAGATGAGAAATTGGGGAATAGCTGGGAGACAGGTGGATTAGTCGAGCATCAGAGGTTAGGATAGATTGGAGTGGTTAGAGTGCTAGAGGTGAGGCCAGTGAGCATGAGGTTACAATAATTGAGGCGGGAGATGATGAGGGCATGCACAAGTGTTTTTGCAGTGCCGAAGTCGAGGAATGAATGGATCCGTGAAATATTTTTAAGTTGGAGTCGGCAGGAGGTGGCAAGGGCTTGGATATGTGGCTTGAAGGAGAGAAAGGAGTTGAGGATTACCCAAGGATCCAAGTGTGGGAGACTGGGGAAAGTGAGCAGCCGTTGACAGTGATGGAAAGGTCAGGTGGGGGGGAGTGGGATGGGGAAAAATGATGAATTCTGTTTTGTCCATGTTCAGTTTCAGAAATCGAGCAGAAAAGAAAGATGATAGCAGACAGACATTGCGGAATTACGGATAGCAAGGAGGTGATGTTAGGACTGGAGAGATAGATCTGAGTGTCATCAGGGTAGAGGTACTGAAGATCGTGGGATTCAATTACCTGTCCCAAACCGGCGGTGTAGATGGAGAAAAGAAGGGGTCCAAGAACCGAGCCTTAGGGGACACTGACAGAAAGGGGGTAAGGTCAAGAGGTGGTGTGGGAGAGGGTGACGCTGAATGTCCGGTCAGTTAGATATGAGGAGATTGGAATCAACCATTTAAAACAATTTACATAACTTTGCTTATAATAATTTATTAATAAAATTCAGTTTTCATAGAAGCCCAACTGTTTCAGGTTTGGCAGCTTTGCTTCCAGTCCTGTGCTCAACCCAAGGAAGGAACAGTTTCTTGTTTCAATGTGAGATCAGTGCTGAGTGTAATGGGGGCTGACTGGTTATTACAAGAGATAAACTAGTTCCCTGTTTCAAGGCTAATGCATAGACTGAGAAGGAAAATGCCCCCCTTCATATACAGCACTTGTGTAGAGAAACTGATGACTATTTTCAAAAGCTAAACCAGTCCCCTTCTCTGTCTATGAAACAACCCTAAGAGAGATGGAGACGGGCTTAGCTAACAAAACCAGCATTTTGATAAAGCCATTTCAATATATTTTGCATCGTCAGTATCACCAATTTCAAGATTTCACAACAGAAACACATTTTTTTTCTTACAATCCTACCAGTTCTAACCCACCATTTCACAATTTGGTGAACTGGATGTGCTTAGGGATGAGCGAGTATACTCGCTTCTGTTCGGTATTCGCCGAATAGTAGCGGTATTCGGGCTACTCGCTACTCTCCGAGTACTTATGTGTACTCGGGAGTAGCGAGTAGTCCTAATATTTTCGCAGTGTATCTACAGATACACTGCGAAAGTAGACTAAAAGTGAGTAAAAGTTGTTAAAAATAATAAACTTACATACTCACCTGTCCGATGCCTGCACCGGGACCGGCAGAGAAGCCATCCGATCGCTGGACCACCTCATTGGCCAGTTTGCAAGGTCCTAGATGTACTGTCAGGAACTTGCAAACTGGCCAATCAGGTGGATGCTAGCGATGATGTGGTTGTGACGTGGCCCCATCTGATTGGCCAAATCGCTACCGGCCATCTGATTGGCTGGTAGTCACAGGTCCTTGATCTGATGGCTTCTCTGCCGGTCCTGGTGCTGGCGTCGGACAGGTGAGTATGTAAGTTTATTATTTTTAACAACTTTTACTCACTTTTAGGCAACTTTCGTAGTGTATCTATAGACGAGTAGGTACCAGTACCTACTCGTTGCGAGTATAGTGAGTACGAATATTAAGGTACTCGCTCATCCCTAGATGTAATTAAATAATTGATCGCATTATCATTTTTTTATTACCATTCACTTAATAATATATTTAATATGCAAAATTACTTTACAGCTCATCTACTGTATATTAAAATGAAAAAACTAAAAAAAAGTAAATGACTGTATTATTAGTCAACAGGAAATATAAAGCCACGAATTAATAAAAGCCAATCTAATATATTCAGTTTCATCTGCCCAGGAAAATTACTTCTTAGATCATCCAAAACTGTGTAAACCTGTAAAGTCCAATTCTGTAAATGGGAGGGTGAAACAATAAAGCCTTTACTTGCAAGACATGTCTGCCAAAAGCATAACAATCTGAGAACATCAACTTTGATGTGAGGTAATTGCTCGTTTTTACCATCGGTGTGTTTCAGGAGAGAGGATCAAACAACTTATTGGAATTACTGTTATATGAAGTGTGCGACCATCCCAAATTGCTTCCCATTGACTTAATACAGTAGGCCGGGCAGCCCTACGCTCCAATGTTATGTGAGCTTTGATTTGGTAAATGATCAAACCCCAAAACTTCATCTTTTTCTCTTTAGGTGGGCTACAATAATATTAATAGGTTGTAAATTGACTTGTCTTTACAGTGCCTAACCTTGGATAAATTTGAAGGTCACGACGATGAATCCCATCTGACACATCATGCTCTTTACCTGCTTGAAGAAAATAAATTCTGGGCCGGTCTTGTGTTCATGGACATGTTCCCCTGGACTAATCAGGTCCCACCTCATGTGAAATACAAAATCCGCATGGATATTGATGTAGTGGAGAAAACTAATAAGTTAAAAGATAGGTACGTATATCAAGATTTATTGGATTCTTTAACATATAAAAATCTACCTTTGTACTGTGTTTGCCAATAGAAAAATGTGAACAACTGGGAGTCTTCAGTGGTTGATATCATTTAATGGCTAACTGAAATGATGATAAGAAATATCAAACTTTCTAAACTTGAGTAGCCTTGAAAGCTTGCTATTTGTTACTATCTTTTGAGTTACAAAACAAAGAAAAAACAGGGAAAACCACTTGAATAAAATATTGGTCCTTTATTTAAAGATCTTTAAAACAACTGTTGAGAGGCCGGCTGTACGCGGCCCCAGCAGTTGAGGGCGAGGCAGGGCCTTGGATGCAGAGCAGCCCTGGTTTTGCACCATGTGCCCCGGCTAACTTCCCAGTGCAAAAGTTCAGTCCAGAGTTGTCCTCATTAAGGCCCAAAGTAGACATAGAGTAAATCAAGTTAACAATGATTTACTTAAAAAGTCTCATGAAATATGGGCACAAAGCCTGAGCATTACTTTCTTTGGGGTATCCACGCTGACAGATCTTGGCGCAGACTGCTCCTACCTCCCGACACCCCCAGACTCTTGCCCGTTCCATTCGACATCACTGTATCCCACTGTAAATTCATTTAGTCTCTGATGGCTCCTGCCCAACTCTTTCCATAGGGATCCACTCCTTAGGAATGGTTAGGGTCTTTAATGCCAGTACCTTGTCGACTAGCTTACCCAAGTATCTGGTCAAGCTGAGAACTCTCGTGCCGGGGGATCTATCGCTTCCCAGTTACTGAACTCAGTTACCAGGATGACTCAGAGGGTCCGGTTGAATTAGATGGAGGGGGTTGAGTATTCCTGCAATTTCTGACTTCCTCCTTTCTGGGGACTCTCCTGCTAATTCTACACAACTTCAAAGATTCATGAACGTTAACTCTGATGTGTTTCCAGCACTGCACTGTGCTTTTAGTCATAAGAGCTACTAACCAGCCATGTTACACACTATTTGAAATCATGATTGACCACTGGTAGGCATTGCACCATTATTTGTATAAATACATGTATCATTAATCGATTTTCATTAAATATTCTACTGTTATTAATATAATAGTTAGCCATTTAACCCCTTCACGACCTAGGACGTTGTGCAACGTCCTGTGTTTCTGCCTGTTAACGACCCAGGACGTTGCACAACGTCCTGGCAGATTTGAGCTGCTGCAGCTCCTGTGAGTGGGGTCGCTCAGGTGTCACAGATGCTGCTGCTCTGTGACAACCTGTAGATGACCCCACAGGGGGTGGATTAACCCCCCCATGCCCAGGACCCCTCCGATCGGCAGTTTAAATGCGAAACTGCCGATCGGAGGAAATCATAGGGATTCACCCTTCCAGATCTGATTGGAGCTCTCCAATCAGATCTGGAGGGGCGGATCGGCAAGTGCCCACCCCTCCTCAGCTCCCTCCAGCTCCATGACTCACAGGGCCCCCCCCCGTCCTCCTAAACCGCCCGCCCCCCTCTATAATTAGGAATATGCCGGCGGGCTGCACCCGAGTGCGCCCGCCGGCAACACTGTCCAGTCCCCTGCTGTAGTGGTCCCCTCCAGGCTGCCTCCACCTCCGGGCCCTGTGCCTGGCCCCCCCCTCACCTCCTGCGGCGGGCTGCACACTTCGGTGCACCCGCCGCTGCGTCCGCCCTGCCGCCGCCGCTGCTGCTGGCCTCCTCTGCCGGCCGGTCTGTGGCCCCGCCTCCTCTCCAGGCCTCCTCCTGCTCATCGGTGGAACGAGGGAGGTAAGTATGTATGTGTGTATGTATGTATCTATGTATGTATGTATCTATGTATGTATCTATGTATGTATCTATGTATGTATGAATGAATTGATGGATGGGTGAATGGATGGATGGGGGGTGCAAGCGTGGACGTGTGCGTGCGTGGACGTGAGCGTACATGAGTGTGCGTGGACGTGAGTGTGCGTAGACGTGTGCGTGCGTAGACGTGTGCGTGTGTGGACACGTGTGTGGACGTGTGCGTGTGTGGACACGTGTGTGGACGTGTGCGTGCATAGATGTGTGTGTGCATAGACGTGTGCGTGCGTGGACGTGTGCATGGATGTGGATGTGCGTGGATGTCAGCGTATGTGTGTGGATGTGTGTGGATGTCAGCGTGCGTGTGTGGATGTGTGCATGCGTGGATGTCAGCGTGCGTGCGTGGATGTGTGCATGTGTGGATGTCAGTGTGCGTGCTTGAATGTCAGCGCGCGTGCGTGGATGCCAGCGCGCGTGGATGTCAGCATGCAAGGATGTCAGCGTGCATGGATGTGCGTGCGTGGATGTGTGCATGCATGGATGTCAGTGTGCGTGCGTGGAGTCCGCGTGCTTGAATGTCAGCGTGCGTGGATGTGTGTGTGGATGTGCATGGATGTGGATGTGCGTGCGTGGATGTCAGCGTGCGTGCGTGGATGTGTGCGTGCGTGGATGTGTGCGTGGATGTGGATGTGAGTGCGTGCATGTGGGTGCGTGGTTGTGTGCGTGCGTGGATGATGGGTGCATAGGTGGATGGATGGGTGCAACAAGGGATCAAGTGTCCTCTTGTTGTAGTCTCTGGGATCATAGTCATGGTGCACTGTATGACAGGTCATTGTCATACAGTGCACCATAACTCTGACCCCAGAGACTGTAGGAAGAGGACACTTCATACCTTGCTGCAGTCTCTGGATTGACCAGAGGTGATCGAGCGTCGTGGGACCTTCGCTGAGGACTACGTCGGAGGCGATCGAGCGTCGTGGGACCTTCGTTGTGGACTACGTCGGAGGCGATCGAGCGTCGTGGGACCTTCGTTTTGGACTACGTCGGATCTTTATAATAAAGATGGAGTCCGAATTTTGTTTGTGTTATTTTTTTCAAATAAAAAGATTTTTCTCTGTGTGTATTTTCTGACTATTTACCAGAGATTCCTAATGGCGGGTCTAACATTGGCCCTATATTATGAATCTCGGGCTTAGTGCCAGCTGCCAATAAAAAGCTGGCATTAACCCCTTTATTACCCAGTTTGTCACCGGCACCAGGGCAACTGGAAGAGCATGGGTACAGCGCCAGAAAATGGCGCTTCAATGAATGCACCATTTTCTGGGGTGGCTGCGGGCTGCAATTCGCAGAATGGGGGCCCAGAACGCTTGGGCCTCTCCATGCTGCGGATTCCAGCCCCCAGCTGCCTAGTTGTACCTGGCTGGACCAAAAATATGGCGGAGCCCCATGTCATTTTTTTTTCTAGAATTAGTTCTAGAAGAAAAAAAAAAGGGCTTTGCTGTATTTTTGGTGGCTAGCCAGGTACAACGAGGCAGCTGGGGGTTGGTGGCAGTCTGTAGCTGCCAAGTTGTACCTGGCTGGACCAAAAATATGGCGGAGCCCCACACCATTTTTTTCTAGAATTAGTCCTAGAAAAAAAAATAAAAATGGGCTTTGCTGTATTTTTGGTTGCCAGCCAGGTACAATGAGGCAGCTGGGGGTTGCTGGCAGTCCGTAGCTGCCAAGTTGTACCTGGCTGGACCAAAAATATGGCGGAGCCCTACGCCATTTTTTTTCTGGAATTAGTCCTAGAAAAAAAATAAAAATGGGCTTCGCTGTATTTAGATGCATAGTGAACACTTTGAACCCCCAGGTGATTCACAAATTGATCCGTAAAAATGAAAAAAGAAAATTTGTGTGAAAACAAATGTACTTTTTCCTTATTACGAATCAATTTGTGAAGCACCTTGGGGTTCAAAGTTCTCACTATGCATCTAGATGCATTCCTTGTGGGGTCTAGTTTCCAAAATGGGGTCACTTGTGCGGGAGCTCCAATGTTTAGGCACACAGGGGCTCTCCATACACGACATGGTGTCCGCTAACGATTCCAATAGTTAGCGGACACCATGTCACGTATGGAGAGCCCCTGTGTGCCTAAACATTGGAGCTCCCCCACAAGTGACCCCATTTTTGAAACTAGACCCCCCAAGGAACATATCTAGATGCATAGTGAGCACTTTAAACCCCCAGGTGCTTCACAAATTGATCCGTAATAATGAAAAAAGAAAATTTGTGTGAAAACAAATGTACTTTTTCCTTCTTACAGATCAATTTGTGAAGCACCTGGGGGTTCAAAGTGCTCACTATGCATCTAGATGCATTCCTTGGGGGGTCTAGTTTCCAAAATGGGGTCACTTGTGGGGGAGCTCCAATGTTTAGGCACACAGGGGCTCTCCATACACGACATGGTGTCAGCTAATGATTCCAATAGTTAGCGGACACCATGTCGCGTATGGAGAGCCCCTGTGTGCCTAAACATTGGAGCTCCCCCACAAGTGACCCCATTTTGGAAACTAGACCTCCCAGGGAACGTATCTAGATGGGTTGTGAACATTTTGAACCCCAGGTGCTTCACAAATTCATCTGTAAAATTGAATAAGTACTTTTTTTTTCCATAAAAATGTTCTTTTTCATTTTCACAGATTAAGTAGTGAAGCACTGGGGCATTCAAAATGCTCACCACCCACCTAGATAAGTTCCCTGGGGGGTCTAGTTTCCAAAATGGGGTCACTTGTGGGGGAGCTCCAATGTTTAGGCACACAGGGGCTCTCCAAACGCGACATGGTGTCCGCTAACAATTGAAGCTAATTTTTCAGTCAAATTGTTAGCGGACACCATGTCGGGTTTGGAGAGCCCCTGTGTGCCTACACATTGGAGCTCCCCCATAAGTGACCCCATTTTGGAAACTAGACCCCCCAGGGAATTTATCTAGATGGGTGGTGAGCATTTTGAACCCCCAGGTGCTTCACAAATTCATCCGTAAAAATGAAAAAGTACTGTTTTTTTTCTACAAAAATTTTCTTTTAGCCTAAATTTTTTCATTTTCACATGGGGAACAGGATAAAATGAATCCTAAAAATTGTTGGGCAATTTCTCCTGAGTACATCGATATCTCATATGTGGTCATAAACCACTCTTTGGGCGCACGGCAGGGCTCAGAAGGGAAGGAGCGCCATTTCACTTTTTGAATGGAAAATTAGCTCCAAAAGTCACATTGCGCTCCTTCCCTTCTGAGCCCTGCCGTGCGCCCAAAGAGTGGTTTATGACCACATATGAGATATCGATGTACTCAGGAGAAATTGCCCAACAATTTTTAGGATACATTTTATCCTGTTCCCCATGTGAAAATGAAAGAATTGAGGCTAAAAGAACATTTTTGCTGGAAAAATTAAAATGACCATTTTTTCCTTCCACTTTGCTTTAGTTCCCGTGAAGCACCTGAAGGGTTAATAATCTTCTTGAAGGTAGTTTTGAGTAGCTTGAGGGGTGCAGTTTTTGGAATGGTGTCACTTTTGGGTGTTTTCTGTCATGTACACCCCTCAAAGGGACTTCAAATGTGATGTGGTCACTAAAAAAAATGGCTTTGTAAATTTTGCTGGAAAAATGAAAAATTGCTGATGAACTTTGAACCCTTATAACGTCCGAACAAAAATTATTTTTTTTTCCAAAATTGTGCTGATGTAAAGTAGACATGTGGGAAATGTTATTTATTAACTATTTTGTGTCACATACCTCTCTGGTTTAGCAGAATAAAAATTCATAATTTGAAAATTGCTAAATTTTCAAAGATTTTGCCAAATTTTTAATTTTTTCACAAATAATCGCAAAAATTATCAACCTAAATTTAATACTAACATGAAGCCCAATATGTCACAAAAACACAATCTCAGAATCGCTAGGATCCGTTGAAGCGTTCCAGAGATATTACCTCATAAAGGGACACTGGTCAGAATTGACAAAAATGGCCTGGTCATTAAGGTCAAAATAGGCCGGGGGGTGAAGGGGTTAAAGTTACAGTTAGCCATGAGAAAGGTATGAAAACTGAGGGCTCTCAATTTCTAATATTTTTAGAATAATTAAGACATCACTTTCCTTCTTAGTGTAAGGCTAATTTCACACAAGGGTATAAAAAATCATCCAGAAAAAAATGTATAATTCACATCTCAATTATCAGCCATTTTTACGCACCTGCAATTATTAAAATTTGCAAAACCAAATATAGCTTCCTGAAGAATTGCAATCCATCTGTGAAAAAATAGGATGCCTTACAGTTGATCTATATGGAATTTGTTTTTTTTTGGGTGGTGGTGGGGTGTGCACCAATAGACTCGAATGGTTGACTCTCATAAGACATAAGCAAGAAACTAGTGCATGGTGCAATTTTTTCATGCCGAGATTCGGTCCATGACAAAAAACACTCATCTGAATTGTCTCATTAAATACCATTAGTCAGGGGGTTGTCCATGTGATTACAGTTTTTTTATAGACAATGCTCAAATATCTGATCCTGCAACCATGACAGGAGGGCACCTCTAAGGAGAGGGGTTACTCGGACGGAGAAGGAGGCCACTCCAGGACTGGTCGGAGCCAGCTGGAGACCCAGGTCATCCCCGGTACACCGGAACCGAGGTGGTTAGTTACAGTTTATCCCTAACCGCAGACCGGCAGGCCACAGCACCCATCAAGCAGTCCAACATCAGTCCCATAAGCTGGGTTCACGACGCTGAGAAGTGGAAAGACTTTAGGCAACAGACCCCGAGGACTAGAGACTAGACTCATGAGTAGGAGCACAGAAGGCCATCAGGGCACAGAAGGGAAAAGGACCAGGAGAGCCATTTTAAAGACACCTATGACAAACTCTGGAAAGCCTCCAACATCTGCGGCTACAGCCCTCGGTTAACCCAGACTATACCGTGTACCGATTTCACCTGGTGCAAGTAAAGAACTGTTTGAGCTGATGTGGTGTCTGGTCTCCTTTCATCCATTGCCCGGAGGGCCTCTACAGTATCACAGAGGTAAGGACCACGACTCCCATCTTCTACGCCGCTGCTTTGAAGTAAAGCTCTGCCTGTGGGGAGCTGTACTACGAAAGCTGCATTTCCATCACCTCAGTGGCCGCCCACAGCGCTGGTAACCCTATTACCAGGTACCACAGGTGGTGTCATGTTACAAAATCCCCCATCATCATCACCCCCACCCGCCATTGAGGGTCCAGAGCATGGAACCGACCAGCCATGATCCCCACCGAAGTAACCACCTGTCCCGGTATCCTAGTACCCCCTACCCTGTCGACCGACTCAGTAGCACCATTTGTGATACTTTTAATTGAGGATAAGACCCTATTGCACCTATGTTAATCCGATTTAGGTAAATGAAATTGTCATTGGCAGATAGAGATCTGCCATTGATCCTTTCATTGGCACATACAGTTAGGGCCAGAAATATTTGGACAGTGACACAAGTTTTGTTATTTTAGCTGTTTACAAAAACATGTTCAGAAATACAATTATATATATAATATGGGCTGAAAGTGCACACTCCCAGCTGCAATATGAGAGTTTCCACATCCAAATCGGAGAAAGGGTTTAGGAATCATAGCTCTGTAATGCATAGCCTCCTCTTTTTCAAGGGACCAAAAGTAATTGGACAATGGACTCTAAGGGCTGCAATTATCTCTGAAGGCGTCTCCCACGTTAACCTGTAATCAATGAAGTAGTTAAAAGGTCAGGGGTGGATTCCAGGTGTGTGGTTTTGCATTTGGAAGCTGTTGCTGTGACCAGACAACATGCGGTCAAAGGAACTCTCAATTGAGGTGAAGCAGAACATCCTGAGGCTGAAAAAAAAGAAAAAATTCATCAGAGAGATAGCAGACATGCTTGGAGTAGCAAAATCAACAGTTGGGTACATTCTGAGAAAAAAGGAATTGATTGGTGAGCTTGGGAACTCTAAAAGGCCTGGGCGTCCACGGATGACAACAGTGGTGGATGATCGCCGCATACTTTATTTGGTGAAGAAGAACCCGTTCACAACATCAACTGAAGTCCAGAACACTCTCAGTGAAGTAGGTGTATCTGTCTCTAAGTCAACAGTAAAGAGAAGACTCCATGACAGTAAATACAAAGGGTTCACATCTAGATGCAAACCATTCATCAATTCCAAAAATAGACAGGCCAGAGTTAAATTTGCTGAAAAATACCTCAAGAAGCCAGCTCAGTTCTGGAAAAGTATTCTATGGACAGATGAGACAAAGATCAACCTGTACCAGAATGATGGGAAGAAAAAAGTTTGGAGAAGAAAGGGAACGGCACATGATCCAAGGCACACCACATCCTCTGTAAAACATGGTGGAGGCAACGTGATGGCATGGGCATGCATGGCTTTCAATGGCACTGGGTCACTTGTGTTTATTGATGACATAACAGCAGACAAGAGTAGCCGGATGAATTCTGAAGTGTACCGGGATATACTTTCAGCCCAGATTCAGCCAAATGCTGCAAAGTTGATTGGACGGCGCTTCATAGTACAGATGGACAATGACCCCAAGCATACAGCCAAAGCTACCCAGGAGTTCATGAGTGCAAAAAAGTGGAACATTCTGCAATGGCCAAGTCAATCACCAGATCTTAACCCAATTGAGCATGCATTTCACTTGCTCAAATCCAGACTTAAGACGGAAAGACCCACAAACAAGCAAGACCTGAAGGCTGCGGCTGTAAAGGCCTGGCAAAGCATTAAGAAGGAGGAAACCCAGCGTTTGGTGATGTCCATGGGTTCCAGACTTAAGGCAGTGATTGCCTCCAAAGGATTCGCAACAAAATATTGAAAATAAAAATATTTTGTTTGGGCTATGTTTATTTGTCCAATTACTTTTGACCTCCTAAAATGTGGAGTGTTTGTAAAGAAATGTGTACAATTCCTACATTTTCTATCAGATATTTTTGTTCAACCCTTCAAATTAAACATTACAATCTGCACTTGAATTCTGTTGTAGAAGTTTCATTTCAAATCCAATGTGGTGGCATGCAGAGCCCAACTCGCGAAAATTGTGTCACTGTCCAAATATTTCTGGCCCTAACTGTATTTACTAGTTGTGATCTCAATTGCAAAAAACTGTCAATTTCCATTCAGTACTATCTCTTCTTGAAATCTGTGTACTTTCCATCACTACTTCCTTTTGAACTTTGCACAGGTACATTAATAGTTTTGATGTAACCACAAGATAGTACCTGCTACAGAATATAGTAAATTAGTAGATATGTGCCAAAATGTCTTTCACTATAATGTTTTAGATTTTTTCCTTAGGTTTGAGCTCCATAGTGTCATCTCATCATCCACAAATTTATTAATGTTGGACCTTTTTTGCTGGTTTTGTCAACTAATTCGTGAAAATGTGCTCTAGGCAAAAAACGCTTCTTGATTTTACTCAAAACTACATCCAGTAAAATGTTTGAGTTTTCGTTTAGACTAGATCGATATTGTGCCATTTGCTTATCTATGAAACTGGCAAAGTTAGAATGTTTTTGTACCGCCCCAGGGTATGGGAACTCGGATGTCTGGGCCCTCAGCTTCGGTGGGGGATCTCACTGGTGGCATGCCCAGACCCGTGGCCCCGAGGGAGAGACAGACGCCAATTACGGGGTTGAAGTCTTTATCTCATGACGCCAGCTCTAGTGCCTGGTGACTAGACACCAGCGCCGCCACAGTCCTCCGGAGGGTGGTGGTATTGCGACTAGGGTGGAGCAGCTCTCTACAGGTAGAGCTAATTCTCTGGGGCAGTGTTGATTGTGAGGGATGGAGCTGGGGTTTGGCCAGGTTGTGAGTTAACGGGATAGTCTCTGCGGGTTGCGGGGACAGGGGGTGAAGAGCGCACACACACGCTGTTGGATGTCTCTTTACCTTTTACTGGTGGCATATCTGGTACAAGTCCGGAACACTGTCGGGTGACCAGGAAACACAGTTGAATCTCCACAGCAAGTGGGTATAAGACATCCATGTTCTGTCTTTCCCCGTGTTGAAGCCCCTGCCCCGTGTAGAACTTGGCTGGCCTCTACTACTCTCTTTCTCTCCACCTGCGCTGTTGACGGGCAACCTCTGATGACTACCGCCGCTTCTCTTTCCGCGGTGTCTGGCTCCCTGAACGGTGATTAGCAGGTGACCGGGTGACTAAATTCTTTGCGGTTTGCCGGGTTCTCTGCTGGGCATGTAGCTCTCCTGCAGACTCGGACCACGGTCTCTGGTGTGCTGTTTGGGTGAACCTATTCTGGCTCCTCGGTCCCCACTTTTCCTCCTCTTTCCTCACCTTGCCTTCCGTACCCACTCTTGGCTTGGTAGGACTCTTCGGAGGCTGTTTAGGGTCACCGATTCGGGCCTAACACGGCACCGATCACCAGGACGTCTTCGCAGCTCTCCTAGCGTCTGCACTAACTCCTCCCCAGCATCAGTATTTATAGGGGATCTTGCCTAAGGGCAGCAAGTTGGGCTCCCTCTACTGTACGGAGGTGGAAGGTGTTGGTTGTATTAGTGTACCTGCTGTGGATTTCCATCTGTGTTCTAGGAAGGCCTGTGGGTACCTGTGGATGCAGGGCACCACATTTTTGTAATAATTTTTGTAAGACTGTTTTTTTTTATTAAGACATAGCCTTAGGGCATGTGCACATGACATCTTTTATTTTACCGGATTTCATTAATCTAAAACTCTTTGCCATAACTGCTGTATAGCTGAAAAAAGTCTATCACTTGCATCTATACAAATTGGGTTTGATTTTCATATGTTTTTAGTAGTGATTATTAATAGGAATGCACTGTAATCCCTTTACATAATGACAATACAGTCTAAATTATTTTGCAGTTTTACTTAGTATTTTTGGTGGATTTCCCTGCAGACCCTTGAGCCTATAATTTTCTGCCCCACCAGTGCCAAAAACTGCATTCTGAAGGTAGATTAAATCCTATTGGGATGCACAGTTCCTAAGTAACGGGATTACACCACATGAACATTCAGTTGGGTGGTCCCAGGTTCAAATATGCAGGTTAATGAGATCAAAGATAAATAGAAGTGAAATCCTCTTATTTGACCCTTGACCTTGAACACTCCTGACCTCTGCAGGTTTTGCCAGCTTTTGATGATAAAATTACCCCTACAGTGATATACTTTGGTGCTACTTAGAGTGGTTGTGCCTCCATGTGAAACCTGTAGTAAATAATAATTCATCAGGTCTTCAACATTAATTCATCAGGCCTTCAACATTTTGTATAGTCGTCAGTGGTAAAGAAAGTAATTGTAAAACAAGCAAACTGGAGAGATTATATCTTTCCACATTTCAATCAAAATATTAACTTACTATATTATTATAAAGTTTACCACATTTATTTACCCAAACTAAAGCCAACATAATATTAATATTGTTTTTGGACCCTGCAGATGTCAATAAAAAGATAGCTATGAGCTATTTTTTCTGATTACATTATATTTATATATGCACTCTTGCCAAATGTGGATTACAGTGGAATAAGCTCCCCTATTGAAGTGTCTTCTCTTTTTTGGAAAAAAAATTGATTGGGCATGTTAAAATCTAATATGTCTAATCCTTTTTTATTTCAAATCTTCTGTTGGTATAGATGAGCGAACTTTCCCCGAACATGTTCGCCAATTTCAATTTTGGCACGGACATTGATGATTCGGTTCAAGATCGGAATCCCAAGGAATTTACTAAACAAAAGTCGGCGAACACGGCATTGTTGGGGAAATAAGTTCAGAATTTTAAATGGCCCTAACATGTCCCCTGATGGTTTTGAGCCAAAACGCTCCTATGGTTAGGAGTGTTCCCAGCCATCAGGTCTCCTGTATGCTTTTAACCTGTACATTTTTTTGAAACTTTAACCCCTTCCCGACCCTTGGCCCTAGGGGTGGGCCATGGAATGATCGGGCTCCTGCGGCCCGTGTGAGGGGGGTGACTCAGGTGTCACTGTACATAATGCACAGTGACAACCTGTAGTACACCCCACGGGGGGTGGATTAACCCCCCCGTGCCCAGGGCCCCTCTGATTGGCAGTCTGAATTTCAACTGCCAATCAGTGCTAGTAATCCCCTCCAGATCCGATTGGAGCTCTCCAATCAGATCTGGAGGGGCGGGATGGCATGTGCCGTCTCCCTCCTAGCCCCCCCTCACTCCAGGGCCCCCCGACAGCCCTCCTGGCCCCCCCGATCGCCGTCCTACCCCCCCTCCCGGCGGCGGTAACAGTCATCAAGCCGCCGCCTGTCAGCTTCCACAGCCCCCTCCGTGCGATCACGGAGGGGGCTGATGCAGCTAACACCCCCATGCCCCGTATCCCCCCCCCCATCCCTCTCTCACCTACCGGCGGGTCCGCCGGTGCAGCCGCGGTCCAGCTCTGGTGTGGGCTCCTCCTCTTCCGGGCTCCTCCTCCTGGATCAGGTAAGTATGTGTGAATGAATAAATGAATGTATGTATGTAGTATGTATGTATGTAGTATGTGTGTATGAATGAATGAATGTATCTATGTATGTAGTATGTATGTAGTATGTATGAATGAATGTATGTATGTAGTATGTATGTATGTAGTATGCATGTATGTATGTAGTATGCATGTATGTTTGTATGTATCAATGAATAAATGGATGTCTGCGTGCGTGGATGACTGCATGGGTGGATGACTGCGTGCGTGGCTGTCTGCGTGCGTGGATGTCTGCGTGCGTGGCTGTCTGCGTGCGTTGTTGTCTGCGTGCGTGGCTGTCTGCGTGCGTGGCTGACTGCGTGCGTGGCTGACTGCGTGCGTGGCTGTCAGCGAGCGGGCGTGGATGTGTGTGTGCATGGATGATGGGTGCATAGGTGAATAGATGGGTGCAACAAGGGATCAAGTATCCTCTTGTTGTAGTCTCTGGGATCATAGTCATGGTGCACTGTATGACAGATCATTGTCATACAGTGCACCATAACTCTGACCCCAGAGGCTGTAGGAAGAGGACACTTGATCCCTTGCTGCAATCTCTGGATTGAGCAGAGGCGATCGAGCGTCGTGGGACCTTCGTCGTGGACTACGTCAGAGGCGGTCGAGCGCCGTGGGACCTTCGCTGTGGACTACGTCGGATCTTTATAATAAAGATGGAGTCCAAATTTTGTTTGTTTTTTTTTTCAAATAAGATTTTTCTCTGTGTATTTTCTGACTATTTACCAGAGATTCCTAATGGTGGGTCTAACATTGGCCCTATATTATGAATCTCGGGCTTAGTGCCAGCTGCCAATAACAATCTGGCATTAACCCCTTTATTACCCAGTTTGCCACCGCCACCAGGGCAACTGGAAGGGTCTGGGTACAGCGCCAGAAAATGGCGCTTCAATGAATGCGCCATTTTTTGGGGCGGCTGCGGGCTGCAATTCGCACCATGGGGGGCCCAGAACGCTTGGGCCTCTCCATGCTGTGGAATCCAGCCCCCAGCTGCCTAGTTCTACCTGGCTGGACCAAAAATATGGTGGAGCCCTATGTCATTTTTTTTTCTAGAATTAGTTCTAGAAAGAAAAAAAAAAAAGGGCTTTGCTGTATTTTTGGGTACCAGCCAGGTACAACGAGGCAGCTGGGGGTTGCTGGCAGTCCGTAGCTGCCAAGTTGTACCTGGCTGGACCAAAAATATGGCGGAGCCCCACGCCATTTTTTTTTTTTTACTTCTACCAATAAAATGACAAGGAGCTTTGCCTTATTTTTGGATGCCAGCCAGGTACAACTTGGCAGTTGGGGGGCTGCAATCCTCATCGTGGAAAGACCCAAATGTTGTGGCCCCCCACGCTGCAAATTGCAACTCACAGCCACCCCAGAAAATAGCACATTAGAGGTGCCATTTTCTGGTGCTGTACCCCAACTCTTCCAGTTGCCCTTGTGCTGGTGGCACACAGGAGCACTCCATACGTGACATGGTGTCCGCTAACAAGTTGAATGGAAAATTAGCTCCAATTATTAGCGGACACTATGTCGCGTATGGAGAGCCCCTGTGTGCCTAAACATTGGAGCTCCCCCACAAGTGACCCCATTTTGGAAACTACACCCCCCAAGGAACGTATCTAGATGCATAGTGAGCACTTGAACCCCCAAGTGGTTCACAAATTGATCCGTAAAAATGAAAAAATAAATTTTTTGTGGAAACAAAGTGCTTTTTCATTTTTACGGATCAATTTGTGAAGCACTTGGGGGTTCAAAGTGCTCACTATGCATCTAAATAAGTTCCTTGGGGGGTCTAGTTTCCAAAATGTGGTCACTTGTGGGGGAGCTCCAATGTTTAGGCACACAGGGGCTCTCTAAACGTGACATGGTGTCCGCTAACAATTTGAATGGAAAATCAGCTCAAATTGTTAGCCGACACCATGTCACGTTTGGAGAGCCCCTGTGTGCCTAAACATTGGAGCTCCCCTACAAGTGACCCCATCTTGGAAACTAGACCCCCCAGGGAACTTACCTAGATGGGTAGTGAGCATATTGAACCCACAGGCGCTTCACAAATTAATGAAAAAAAAAATATTTTGTGGAAAAAAAAGTACTTTTTCATATTTACGGATCAATTTGTGAAGCACCTGGGGGTTCAAAGTGCTCACTATACATCTAGATACGTTCCCTGGGGGGTCTAGTTTCCAAAATGGGGTCACTTGTGGGGGAGCCCCAATGTTTAGGCACACAGGGGCTCACCAAACGCAACATGGTGACAGCTAACAATTTGAGCTGATTTTTATTCAAATTGTGAGCGGACACCATGTCGCGTTTGGAGAGCCTCTGTGTGCCTAAACATTGGAGCTCCCCCACAAGTGACCCCATTTTGGAAACTAGACCCCCCAGGGAACATATCTAGATGGGTAGTGAGCATATTGAACCCCCAGGTGCTCTACAAATTGATCTGTGAAAATGAAATAGTACTTTTTTTTTCACAAAAATTTTCATTTAGCCTAAATTTTTTCGTTTTCACATGGCAACAGCATAAAATTCATCCTAAAATTTGTTGGGCAATTTCTCCTGAGTACACCGATACCTCATATGTGGTCATAAACCACTGTTTGGGCGCACGGTAGGGGTCAGAAGGGAAGGAGCGCAATTTCACTTTTTGAATGTAAAATTAGCTCCAAAAGTCAAATTGCGCTCCTTCACTTCTGAGCCCTGCCGTGCGCCCAAACAGTGGTTTATGACCACATATGAGGTATCGATGTACTCGGGAGAATTTGCACAACACATTTTAAGATCCATTTTGTCCTGTTGCCCATGTGAAAATGAAAGAATTGAGGCTAAAAGAACATTTTTGATAAAAAAATTAAAATATCCATTTTTTGTTTCCACTTTGCTTTAGTTCCTGTGAAGCACCTGAAGGGTTAATAATCTTCTTGAATGTAGTTTTGAGTAGCTTGAGGGGTGCAGTTTTTGGAATGGTGTCACTTTTGGGTGTTTTCTGTCATGTACACCCCTCAAAAGGACTTCAAATGTCATGTGGTCACTAAAAAAAATGGTTTTGTAAATTTTGGTTGAAAAATTGCTCATGAACTTTGAACCCTTATAACGTCCTAACAAAAAATGTTTTTTTTTCCAAAATTGTGCTGATGTGAAGTAGACATGTGGGAAATATTATTTAATAACTTTTTTCTGTCACATATCTCTCTTGTTTATCAGAAAAAAAATTAAAAATGTGAAAATTGTGAAATTTTCAAAATTTTTGCCATATTTTTGATTTTTTCACAAATAAATGCAAAAATTATCGACTTAAATTTAATACTAGCATGAAGCCCAATATGTCACGAAAAAACAATCTCAGAATCGCTAGGATCGGTTGAAGCGTTCCCGAGTTATAACCTCATAAAGGGACACTGGTCAGAATTGCAAAAAAGGCCAAGGTCTTTAGGGTCAAAATAGGCTGGGTCCTGAAGGGGTTAAAACATTTTTTAAGCTTTCTGAAGTTAGCAGGTGTTTTTGAAACTTGCAGGGTGTGAATTTTGGAAACCATTTCAGATGAGGCAGCAGCTGTGACATCTAGGAACCTTACAATGTCCTTAAAACATTCATTTAAGTGAGCGTAATATTTTGTTTTTGATACGGGGGAGAATATTTTATTTCATTTTATTTTTTTTATTGTTATTATTTTTTACATTGAGAATTTTTTTGGAGAGCAAACATTTAATATTGCAGAGGGTCAACAGCGTGCAAGACCATCTCTTCTACACTTATGTGATAACGATTCATATAAAAATAGCATATGATGATTATATTCTTCACATACATGGTCTTACAGGCCTGTTCACACTCCTGAAACAGCATACTATGGATCTTGCTTCTTGAAAATGTGCAATCACTTTATTTAATTTCATTCCATACATTTAGAATACAGATTTCTGGCATTTGCACAAGTGTGTTACATGTATCATTAATATTGAACTTGTCCATGCATTGCTGACTGCTAGCCTTATTCATCATTCAAGTTGAATTGGTGAGCTGAATAAACTATTTTGTTTTTCTTCTTTCTCCTCCAAATATGTTAGACTTCAATAATCAATGCACACAACCACAAGATCAGGTGTTACCTGAGGCATGGGGAATGAGATTTGTAAACTAGGTGCCTTCTGCAGCCCACCTCATGGAAGGATTAATGAGGAGCTAGGCAACAATTAGGGGAGAGTAAATATGTCTGAGGTTCATGAGTGAACCCAGAAGCATGGTGACAGAGGCACTGAAGCTTGCTAAGTAATAGTATAGGAAGATAATGTATGTTCCAAAACAGCAGGGCTCCACTGTAAAACGGTTTGAGCTGTGTTTGGAATTTGGGCCCCTTTGAAGGTGTTTTCAAGGCCCTTGATTCTACCTCCTATTGCTTTTAATAGGGTTCAGAAGTACGGCAAACTGTTCACCGATCTATTCTGTGAACATACGCCCGATCGGCAAACCAAACCTAACCTGAACTTCAAAAGGTTTGCTTATCTCTAGTGCAGAGTTGAAATAACCTTTATATTGTGTCTTTCAATTGAGCCAAAATCTGCTAAATTTCATGTACTTGATATGGGCACCATCACATTAAGGTGCAGATTTATGATCTTTTGTCAGTGCTTCCAATTTTTATTCTTCAAGTAGACCTAATCTATTAGGTTCAGTGGGTTAACCTGGCTATAAGTCAGGCCCGGACTGACAGCATGGAGCACCGGGAGTTCTCCCGGTGGGCCGGTCAGTGTGTAGTGGGCGGGGCCTAGTTGCAGACTGGGCCATGGTGGAGCAGGGGTGAGTTTGTCCTTTATGGACCATTGGCAGTCGTTCTGTGTGGTCCGGGCAGGGGATATGATAGAGGGGCACAGGGTGAGGCTGAACATGATCCCCACCCCATGCCCGCACATCACAGGTGCCTGTGCCTTCTCCCCCCCCCCTCCCCGGTGTGCCCGCACATCACAGGTGCCTGTGCCTTCTCCCCCCCCTCCCCGGTGTGCCCGCACATCACAGGTGCCTGTGCCTTCTCCCCCCCCCCTCCCCGGTGTGCCCGCACATCACAGGTGCCTGTGCCTTCTCCCCCCCCTCCCCGGTGTGCCCGCACATCACAGGTGCCTGTGCCTTCTCCCCCCCCCCTCCCCGGTGTGCCCGCACATCACAGGTGCCTGTGCCTTCTCCCCCCCTCCCCGGTGTGCCCGCACATCACAGGTGCCTGTGCCTTCTCCCCCCTCCTCCCCGGTGTGCCCGCACATCACAGGTGCCTGTGCCTTCTACCCCCCCTCCCCGGTGTGCCCGCACATCACAGGTGCCTGTGCCTTCTCCCCCCCTCCCCGGTGTGCCCGCACATCACAGGTGCCTGTGCTTTCCGCCGGCGCCTGCATACTAGCGCTGCTCCTATGCGCCGGTCCCAGGGGCATCGCACACACACCCCACCACATGGTACAACTTACATTCGCAGCTCGCTCTCTGTTGACTCCCGGTCCCAGACCAGCAAAGTCATCACTGCAGGCAGCCAGCGGACAGCAGTGAGGAAGTGAGTTCCTTGTCACAAAGTTTGTTATTTGCTAATACTGGTTCTCCAGTATTGAGGAAGACAGGTGCTGTGCTTATGTGGGGAGGGTTGCTTGGGCAGACTACTTTGTGTGTGTGGGGGAAGCTGGGGCAGGTTGCTGGGAGGGGGGTGCTTGTGCAGGCTGCATTGTGTGTGGGGGGGTGCTGGGGCAGGTTGCTCTGAGTGTGGCAGGGCCTTGGCTGGATGCTGTGTGAGTGCGGGGGACCTGGGCTCGCTGCTGTGTGTGTGTGGGGGGCCTGGGCTGGGTGCTGTGTGTGTGTGTGGGGTGCCCTGCTACTGTATGTGTGTGTGGGGGGTACTGGGGAAGGCTGCTGTGTGTGGGGGGTGCTGGGGCAGGCTGATGTGTGTCTGGGGGGCTGGGGCAGGCTACCATGTGTGTGTGGCGGGCTGGAGCAGGCTGCCATGTGTGTGGGTGTTGGGGCAGACTGGTGTGTAGGGGAGCTGGGGCAGGCTGATGTGTGTCTGGGGTGCTGGGGTAGCCTGCTATATGTGTCTGGGGTGCTGGGTAGGCTGCTATGTGTATGTGGGGTGCTGGGGCAGGCTGCTATGTGTGTGTGGGGGGGACTGGGGCAGGATGCTGTGTGGGGGAGCTGGGGCAGGGCATGGGCTGGCTGGTGTGTGTGTGTGAGGGGGGGGCCTGGGCAGGCTGCTGTGTGTGTGTGGGGTGTCCTGCTACTGTATGTGTGTGTGTGTGGGGTGCTGGGGTAGGCTGCTGTGTGTGGGGGGTGCTGGGGCAGGCTGCTATGTGTGTGTGGCGGGCTGGAGCAGGCTGCTGTTTGTGTGTGGGTGTTGGGGCAGACTGGTGTGTGGGGGAGCTTGGGCAGCCTACTGGGTGTATGGCAGGGCCTGGGCTGGCTGCTGTGTGTGTGCGGGGGCCTGTTGCTGTACGTGTGTGTGGGGGTGCTTGGGCAGGCTGCTATGTGTGAGTGGGGTGCTGGGGCAGGCTGCTATGTGTGAGTGGGGTGCTGGGGCAGGCTGCTATGTGTGTGTGCGGGGGCTGGGGCAGATTGCTGTGTGGGGGAGCTGAGGTAGGCTACTGGGTGTATGGCAGGGCCTGGGCTGGCTGCTGTGTGTGTGCGGGGGCCTACTGCTGTACGTGTGTGTGGGGGTGCTGGGGCAGGCTGCTATGTGTGAGTGGGGTGCTGGGGTAGGCTGCTATGTGTGTGTGGGGTGCTGGGGCAGGCTGCTATGTGTGTGTGGGGGGGCTGGGGCAGGATGCTGTGTGGGGGAGCTGGGGCAGGCTACTGGGTGTATGGCAGGGCCTGGGCTGGCTGCTGTGTGTTTGTGGGGGCCTGCTGCTGTATGTGTGTATGGGGGTGGCGGGGCATGCTGATGTGTGTGTGGGGTGCTGAGGCAGACTGCTATATGTGTGTGTGGGGCTGGGGCAGGCTGTTGTGTGTGTGTGGGGGGGTCAGTATGCTGTGTGGGGGAGCAGAGGCAGGCTACTGGGTGTATGGCAGGGCCTGGGCTGGCTGGTGTGTGTGTGTGGGGGGGCCTTGGCAGGCTGCTGTGTGTGTGTGTGTGTGGGGGGGGCTCTGATGCTGTATGTGTGTATGGGGTGCTGGGGCAGGCTGCTGTGTTGGGGCTGCTGGGGCAGGCTGCTGTGTGGGGGGTGCTGGGGCAAGCTTCCTTGTGTGTGGGGGATTCTAGGGCAGGCTTCTATGTGTGTGGGGGAAGCTAGGGCAGGCTGCTGTGTGTGTGGGGGGGCTGGAGCAGGCTGCTGTGTGGTGGCGGGGCTGGAGCAGGCTGCTGTGTGTGTGGGCGGGCTAGGGCAGGCTGCTGTGCATGTGGGGGGCTGGGGCAGGCTGCTGTGTATGTGGCAGGGTCTGGGCTGGCTGCTTTGTGTATGTGTGGGGGGGGGCTGGGCTTGCTGCTGTGTGTGTGGCAAGGCCTGGACTGGCTGCTGTGTGTGTGTGCATGCGTATCGGGTGGGGGGAGGACTGGGGCAGGCTGCTGTGTGTGTGTGTGTGGCAGGGCCAAGGCTGGCTGCTCTGTGTGTGGTGTGTGGTAATACTGTATAGGGCTGTGTGTGTGGTGTGTGGTAATACTGTGTAGGGCTGTGTGGGCTCATGTGTGTGGGTAATACTGTATAGGGCTGTGTGGGCTCATGCGTGGGGGTAATAGTGTGTAGGTCTGTCTGGGCTCATGTGTGGGGGTAATAGTGAATAGGGCTGTGTGGGGAAATAATGTATAGGGCTGTGGGCTCATGTGTGTGGGGCTAATATAATATATAGAAAATGTGGGCTCATGTGTGGGGCTAATACTGTTTATAGGGGCTATGTGGGCACATATATGTGGGAGCCTGTGTGGGGCTAAAACGGTTTATAGGGGCTATGTGGGCTCATGTATGTGGGAGCCTGTGTGGGGCTAATACTGTTTATAGGGGCTGTGTGAGCTCATGTATGTGGGGGCCTGTGTGGGGCTAATACTGTTTATAGGGGCTGTGTGAGCTTATGTGTGGGGTTAATACTGAATACAGAGGATAGGTTTGGTCCTATATGTGGAGGCCTGTGTGGGGCTAATACTCTATAGATATGTGTGGCCTCCTGTGTGCTGGTGGCCAGTGCAGCATCAGAAGGTTTTCCTGCGGGCAGCGTTCACACTCTGCTCTTCATGGTGTCTCCATCTTCCTCTCTTCACCCATCACTGGACCTGCTGTCGCCACCGCCTTTCATCTGTCCCCATCTCCAGGATGTAGGTGAGTCTTGGCTATATGCCTTATCCTCCTAACTACAGTATATACCACAGCCTCCTGGGTATGCTGTGTATAATTCTCCTGTCCTGTATACTGGGTGTAATCCTCAGTGTCTGTATTATTCTGTATATATACACTGCACAGTACCACTTCTGTCCTGTATACTGGGTGTAATCCTCAGTATCTGTATTATTCTGTATATATACACTGCACAGTACCACTTCTCCTGTCCTGTATACTGGGTGTAATCCTCAGTGTCTGTATTATTTTGTATATATACACTGCACAGTACCACTTCTCCTGTCCTGTATACTGGGTGTAATCCTCAGTGTCTGTATTATTCTGTATATATACACTGCACAGTGCCACTTCTCCTGTCCTGTATACTGGGTGTAATCCTCAGTGTCTGTATTATTCTGTATATATACACTGCACAGTGCCACGTCTCCTGTCCTGTATACTGGGTGAAATCCTCAGTGTCTGTATTATTCTGTATATATATACACTGCACAGTACCACTTCTCCTGTCCTGTATACTGGGTGTAATCCTCAGTATCTGTATTACTCTGTATATATACACTGCACAGTACCACTTCTCCTGTCCTGTATACTGGTGTAATCCTCAGTATCTGTATTATTCTGTATATATACACTGCACAGTGCCACTTCTCCTGTCCTGTATACTGGGTGTAATCCTCAGTATCTGTATTATTCTGTATATATACACTGCACAGTACCACTTCTCCAGTCCTGTATCCTGGGTGTAATCCTCAGTATCTGTATTATTCTGTATATATGCACTGCACAGTACCACTTCTCCTGTCCTGTATACTGGGTGTAATCCTCAGTATCTGTATTATTCTGTATATATATATACACTGCACAGTACCACTTCTCCTGTCCTGTATACTGGGTGTAATCCTCAGTATCTGTATTACTCTGTATATATACACTGCACAGTACCACTTCTCCTGTCCTGAATACTGGGTGTAATTCTCAGTATCTGTATTATTCTGTATATACACACTGCACAGTACCACTTCTCCTGTGCTGTATACTGGTGTAATCCTCAGTATCTGTATTATTCTGTATATATACACTGCACAGTGCCACTTCTCCTGTCCTGTATACTGGGTGTAATCCTCAGTATCTGTATTATTCTGTATATATACACTGCACAGTACCACTTCTCCAGTCCTGTATACTGGGTGTAATCCTCAGTATCTGTATTATTCTGTATATATACACTGCACAGCACCACTTCTCCTGTCCTGAATACTGGGTGAAGTCCTCAATATCTGCATTATTCTGTATATATACACTGCACAGCACCACTTCTCCTGTCCTGAATACTGGGTGAAGTCCTCAGTATCTGTATTATACTGTATATATACACTGCACAGCACCACTTCTCCTGTCCTGTATACTGGGTGTAATCCTCAGTATCTGTATTATTCTATATATACACTGCACAGTACCACTTCTCCTGTCCTGTATACTGGGTGTAATCCTCAGTATCTGTATTATTCTGTATATAGTCACTGCACAGTACCACTTCTCCTGTCCTGTTATCAGAGAGGTGGTATTGGACTTTGATTTTCAGCATTTAACTGTTGTTTAAATTGATTTTCCCGAATATGGAAGTCATCACTTCTCTTCTGTCAGGTGATGACTTTCCCTTCGCTGTGTATGTGACCGTTGGAAGCCCACAGTTCTTAGAAACGTGGCTTTGAAGATCACCATGCAAATGGAGCTGTGGTTGATTATTCCCTCTGCTGCACCATTCACATGTGGATCTTCAGATAACTCCTTTAAGAAAGTGATGAGGCCACGACAACGTAAAAGCAAATTTCACTAATCGGGGCTGATGGGTGATATAGTACGTGGGCTGGTGGGGCTTGTTTTCCAGGGCTGCTTTTTGGTCCCAGTCCGGCCCTGCTATAAGTGATTGTTATAGGTCATAAACTATTATTAAGTTGATTGAATTCTCAAAATATAATCTATTTTGGGTATTTGAACATTTCTAGATCGAGAGATTAACTATTATATTTTATTTTATTTCAAATCTATTTAAAGGGGTTGTGCCACAAGGAATTGTACATTTTAATTAATAGATCTTCGAATAAAAATAAGTTCCACCATTGACTGTCTTAAAAAAAATGTTCCCGTCCCGAAATATACTTATATATGTGCCCCTGTGTAATGTATGTGTCCAATCATGCAGTAACAGGTCGGATTTAACACAGCTCCTGGGCAAGGGGGCAAGGGATAAATATAGACAATACAGCCGGGGATCACACCTGACTCTTTCTGTAAAACAAGTTTTTTAAAAGGCATTAAAATCTTTTTCCTTACACTAAAAAATCAGATGTTATCTCCGGCTGTAATATCTGTATACTCTCTTTTACTTCCTCCCCTGCCCAGGAGATGTTCTATATCTGACCTGTTCCCGCATTGTTGGACACGTCCATTACACATTTATGAGAATATCTTGGGACAGGAACATTTTTTTTAACACCTTAAATTGTAATACCGTATATACTCATGTATACGTCGACCCGTGTATAAGCCGACCCCCCTACTTTTGCCCCCAAAACCTGGGAAAACCTATTGACTCGTGTATAAGTCGAGGGTGGACCCCAGCACAGGTATACAGCCCCCAGCAGTGTGGTATACAGCAGCCCCAGTGGTAGTATACAGCAGCAGCCCCAGTGGTAGTATACAGCAGCCCCAGTGGTAGTATACAGCAGCCCCAGTGGTAGTATACAGCAGCCCCAGTGGTAGTATACAGCAGCAGCCCCAGTGGTATATACAGCAGCAGCCCCAGTGGTTAGTATACAGCAGCCCCAGTGGTAGTATACAGCAGCCCCAGAGGTATATACAGCCCAAATGGTAGTATACAGCAGCCCCAGTGGTAGTATACAGCAGCCCCAGTGGTAGTATACAGCAGCCCCAGTGGTAGTATACAGCAGCCCCAGTGGTAGTATACAGCAGCCCCAGTGGTATATGCAGCCCCAGTGGTAGTATACAGCAGCCCCAGTGGTAGTATACAGCAGCCCCAGTGGTAGTATACAGCAGCCCCAGTGGTATATGCAGCCCCAGTGGTATATGCAGCCCCAGTGGTAGTATACAGCAGCCCCAGTGGTATATGCAGCCCCAGTGGTAGTATACAGCAGCCCCAGTGGTAGTATACAGCAGCCCCAGTGGTAGTATACAGCAGCCCCAGTGGTAGTATACAGCAGCCCCAGTGGTAGTATACAGCAGCCCCAGTGGTAGTATACAGCAGCCCCAGTGGTAGTATACAGAAGCCCCAGTGGTAGTATACAGCAGCCCCAGTGGTAGTATACAGCAGCCCCAGTGGTAGTATACAGCAGCCCCAGTGGTAGTATACAGCAGCCCCAGTGGTAGTATACAGCAGCCCCAGTGGTAGTATACAGCAGCCCCAGTGGTAGTATACAGCAGCCCCAGTGGTAGTATACAGCAGCCCCAGTGGTAGTATACAGCAGCCCCAGAGGTAGTATACAGCAGTCCCAGTGCGTGCCGCGCATGCGCAGTGTGGGGCTTGAAGCAAACAGAGCGGCGCGGGTGTAATACGTCACCCGGCGCCGGAAATGACGCGATTCGCGTCACACAGCCCCACTGCAGCACGGCTGACGCATGACACAGCGGGGAGGCGGCGCATTTGAATCAGAGATAAAGATCACGCCTATTGAGGCGTGTTATCTTGAGTAGGGAGAGCCTGGCTGGGTGACTATGCATACAATAGTCACTAATTATAATCACTAATGAGGTACTGTAATAACGTTTATCTTCATTCTCAGTAGATGCTTTTAGGAGCTAAAAGGAGTGTAGGGTAAGTGTTACTATGCTCTAGGGACAGCTTTTAATAGCTTTAGAGGTGTTTTGGGGGTGACAGGATCCCTTTAAGATGACTAGCCTCATCTCGGTTTTACTGTGGTTTGGGCTGGAAACATGTTTTGCTACAGGTAGATTCATATGCTTTTCTTTTGAGTGGTGATGAGAATTCATTCTTGTCCTGAATTTTTGCCCGGTCTCAACTATGTACATGCCACCTGTTGGACATTTGGTACATATGATTAAATACACCACATTGCTTCTGATGCAACTGAAGTTACCTGGGATCTTGTAGTCCTGATCTGTCCCAGGAATCCTTATCTTGTCGGTTGTCATTATAAATTGACAGGTTTTGCACCTTTTCTGGTTGCAGGGAAAGGTTCCTGTTGCTGCTGGAGAGGACAGGGTGCTTCTGACAATGATGTTTTTTAGATTTGGAGGTTGTCTAAAGCACAAGAGTGGGGGATCCGGAAATATTGATTTTAGTCGGGCATTTTTTTGTAGGAGTGGTTGCAGTTTCCGTGCAGCTTCTCTTAGCACCTCCAGACTTGGATTGTAGGTGACTACGAGAGGAACTTTGCTGTTTTCTTCTCTAGGATGGATTAAATGCCTGCAAAATCTTCCTGGAAAACACAGGGATTGATACTGACTCTGTGGTGAAGCTTATAAAATTCATCCTCACACACAACTACTTCACATTTGATGACAACATATATTTACAAGAGACTGGCACAGCAATGGGAAGCAAAATGGCATCACAATATGCAAATCTTTTCATGGCCAAGCTTGAAGGTGACTTTTTATCCTTTTGTCCTATCAGGCCTCTGGCCTACTACCGCTATATTGATGACATTTTAATCATCTGGACAGAGTCTGAGCAACAGCTGAAGACTTTCCATGAACACTTTAATCAGTTTCATCCCACCATCAACCACTTTTGCACTGAAATCAGCTTTCTGGACACCATCATTAAGCTACAGAACAATGAAATAGAGACATCCCTGTACTGGAAACCAATTGACAGATCAACATATCTCCAATGGGACCGTTTCCATCCAAAACACATAAAAAACTCTATTGTGTACAGCCAGGCCATCAGATACAATTGGATATGTTCCAACCCTAAAGACAGAGACAATTGCCTTGAGGACCTCAAAGACCTTTTTGAACCAGGGCTACCATCCAAGAGCAATTGAAAACCAGATTACAAGACCAACCAGAATATCAAGGAATCATCTCCTACGTTACAAAACTATAGAAGAAAACAATAGCGTTCCTCTTGTAGTCACCTACAATCCAAGTCTGGAGGTGCTAAGAGGAGCTGCACGGAAACTGCAACCACTCCTTCAAAAAGATGCCAGACTAAAATCAATATTTCCGGATCCCCTACTTTAGACAACCTCCAAATCTAAAAGACATCATTGTCAGAAGCGCCCTGTCCTCTCCAGCAGCAACAGGAACCTTTCCCTGCCACCAGAACAGGTGCAAAACTTGTCCATTTATCACCACTCAATAAAAGAAAAGCATATGAATCTACCTGTAGCAAAACATTTTTCCAGCCCAGACCACAGTAAAACCGATATGAGGCTGCTCATCTTAAAAGGCAACTTTAAATCACTGAGAGAGAGAATAATTTGGGAATACAAACCTGATAATGTCCTTTGACACATTCAAAACAGGATTAAATATTTCACATGGATTCATGGGATTTTATATAAAATGAGTGGGCATTTGGGGACATCATAGATTCATGCGTTTTTATATAAATTGAAAGGACACTTGGGGAGATCACATCTCCAAGAGACTTCATTTTCAGGACTATAAACTTTTCACTTCTCTTATGTGAGTTCTCTCGCTTCATTTATTGCTGTCCACAACTCGCTTAAGTATTTTAGGTTTCCACAGGCCACTAACCATATAATAATACAATTTGTTCCGCTTATCTTAGAAATTTGGTTTCTCTTTTCCCAGCTCTTTTCCCCCTCCCTAACCTGACTCTGCTTAATGTCACCTGTCGTATTTACCACAGCTTATAACACTTTTTTTTTTCTTTTGCTTATGTATATATGTATGTGTCTTCAGAATTTGTGTCATTACCAGCCTGACGAAGGGGCCATAGTGTCCCGAAAGCTTGCTATGTTAACCATCTTTTCAGTTAGCCATTAAAAGGTATCAACCACTGAGGACTCTCAGATTCCAATATTTTTCTATTTACTAGCTAACCTGGTACACACATTTTGTACCTTATTTTTCATGTATATGAATTTTATTGGTTAAGTTAAAAATGTCAATTTTATCATAATTGGAACAGGATTTTTTTCCAGAATTTCCTGGGTATTTATGCTGTTCCTTGTGCACTGAAGACCGCTTAAGGCGATCTGGCTTTTTTCTTTGTATTATTTGCATTGTCATGTTTTATGAAGCTGTATATTTAGAATTTTACATTTAATAAAATGTCTTTTTTTTGCTGCAGATATTGGGACCCAGGACCAAAAGGGGTGACCCCGTGGAAAAACTTTCCCGGGGGTCTGGGGAGGCTTTTCTTACCTTCGGGGGGAAAAAATTATTTTTCAAAAGGTTTTATAAAGACCCAGACTAACAATGACCTGCCAAACCCGGTTATATGTTTCAGCAGATGCCATATCCCCGCTTCGTGGATGATGCGTGAAATGAGAACAAAAGGGCTAAAATTTTTAGACTTAATCTAAAACTCTGGGGTGATGTGCTTGACAGCTACAGTTTAGATAATTTTTCACCCTTTTACCTTGTCTTTTTGATAAACT
>JARQOC010000007.1:179729923-179784123 GCA_033576535.1 Allobates femoralis
ACCGTCTTCAACCTCATCGTCTATAGTGTCTTCCTACTCTGAAGATGTACTGGACTCCTCGAACCCCTTTAATGATTTTGTAATTTCAACCCTAATCAGGGATTTCATACTTTCCATAAGGGAAGGAGATCCTCAGCAAGCTTGGCTTAATCTTTTACTGTTGGTAGATTATAGTTTAATTCCTTATATTTTCTTTTGGCCTGTGCCTTTCCAGATCTGTACTATAATACATACAAGGAAAAATACAGGCATTAGGATAATCTGTGCAAGGGAACACCTGGACTCACCTCACCTGATGTGGGAACTACCAAGGCCAGCGGTGCTGTTTCTTAAGTAGGCTCTCCTGGCTGGTTGCCATCATTCATTTTGGAATATTCCTCCAGCTAGGATGATTTTGCCATGAGGAGTTGAATTTATTCTCCTCCAGTTGAAGTGATGTCACCTGGACCCCGGAAGGGAACTCTCCCCTTCCTTTCTTGGTTCTTTCTTCCCCGCCTTTCATAGATGTCTGCAGGGAACACTGAATTTCCCCCTATGGATTCCCATCAGGGATGTTCCTCCTCTGCTTAGACACTGCACCATTCCAGGCCATGCTCCCTCCCACTGGAGATGCTGAACTGGCCTTCTGCTTTTGGAGAATACTACACCATATCAGGCCATGTTCTCATTATTGGAAGTGACGTCTGCTGCCCCTATGCTGAGCCCCTTCTCACTGAACTCTTCCCCCCCCATTTCCCGACAGTCGCCATAGAATTGTAAGTCTACCTCAAGGACAGGAAACTTCTGAAGCGTATAGGGAGGCTCCACCTTTTAAAGTTGTAGGTTCCCTGTCCTCTCTATCCATAGTGCTGTTGTGGGGAAGGGAAAAGGAGGCTTAGGCTATGTGCTGACGCTGTAGAGTTCCAGCGTTTTTTACCGCAAGTTTTCAGCATTTGTTCGGCATTTATTAGACAATTCCACAGTACAGCACCTTCCCTGCAAATTGTATGGGAAATTAGAAGTGTTGTGCTCATGCTGCAAATGTTCCCATGTAAAAATCTGCAGCATGTGAATTCTTTCAGCATATTTTGCTACGATTTTCACCCATAGATCTAAATGTTAGCTCCAAAATATGCAGTAGATATGCAGCCCTGTTCACACAGTATTTGTTGTGTATTTAGCACAGATTTTGTGCACATTTCATGCTTATAGCATGGGGCTCTTCTGAATTTTTGGTCACCAGCCCAAGTACAGTAGGTAGGTACAGGCTGCCACCCACCCTCACCTGTCTAGTTTTACCTGGCTTGTAATCAGAAATACAGGGGAGTCCTTTTTTAAATTATTTACTGAAATAATAAAAAAAAAATGACATTGGGCTTCACTATATTTTTGGTTTCTAGCCTTGTAAAACTAGGCAGCTGGGGGCTGGAATCTGTAGCATGTGGAAGCCCAAGCTTTCTGGGCCCCTCACGCTGCGAATTGCAACTCACAGCCGTCTCTGAAAATGGCATATTAATAGAAGCACCATTTTCTGGAGCTGTACTCAACTCTTCCAGCTGCCCTTTGGGTTGTAAGACTGGAAAATAAGGGGTTAATGTCATCTATGTATTGCCAGCTGGCACTAAGCCCGAGGTTCTTAATGGCAGGCCAATGTTAGACCTGGCTATTATGAATTTCTAAGTAAATAGTAAATAATTCCCTGCACTGTGAAAAAACATATATTTGTAAATTTGTAAAACATTTATTAAGAGAGCCAGGCACTACTGGTTGACTTTCAGGGGTGTGCAGGTAGTTTTCAAACCATAGAGTAAGTTCAATAGACAAGGCACTCCCGTGTCAGGTGATTTCAATGAAATTAATTCAGTGATGACAAAAACATTTAAGTCAAAAAACTGAATTTAATGATCAGAAAAAGAAATGTATAAATATAATCATCCAAAATAAAATTACATGTACAAAATATATAAGCAGAATGAAAAAAGTGAAGAGATAGCATGTATCTCTCAGGCACAATGACATATCACAAGATGTATTACAATTTAATAAATCAAACATTGTAAGAAAATCCATAAGGTGGTCGATATAATATTAAAAACACATATGGCTCAAAATTCCATACGGCAGGTATACAATAAACAAAAATTAGAACACAGTCAAGTTTCCATAAACAATCCCCATGTAACGGCTTTAAATACCTGTTCAAAATATTATCATCATCTCTTCTAATAAATGTACCTCCTAAAATGAATATAGGTCATACTCCCAACTTAGGCCTTTTGGGGTTCATGAATCCAATAGGATTCTTGTTTTTTAAGCAAGCCAATATGGTCACCACCTCTCCTTGGGATTTTAACTTGCTCAATTACCTCAATTATTCAGTGAGAACAAGAACATTTTGGTAAAACAATTGACCTTCATCAGTAACTGAAAATAATGATCAGAAAAATAAATGTATAGATATAATCATCCAAAATAAAATTACATGTACAAAATATATAAGCAGAACAAAAAAAGGGAAAAGTGCACATCTCTCAGGCACAATGACATCTTGTGCCATGAAATATAACAAGGGTTAAATGTAGGATTTGGGTTAGGTAAGCCAAGTAGGGGTGAAAGGACTTGAGGGGAGAACCATCACCAGAAAAATTGTGAAAAGAATAGAATTAAAATGGATCAAGAAATAGGGAAATTATAAGTATATAGCTTGCTGGATGTGTATACTGTGTAGATCATGAGGAAAGAGAAACATAACACAAGAGAATGAAACTATACCAAGAAAAAACACTAGATGGGGTAAGAGTGTTAGTGAAGAGAAGTGATAAGAACACAGTAACAGTATATAGAACAAGGGGAATAATATGTGGCGTATAAGAAGTTAAACTAACTACCTCAAGGCTACATTCACACACAGCATTTTGGCTGCGTTTTGGACCCTCACAAAACGCAGCCTTGTGTGTTTGAATGTGTTTCGTTATCTGCTGCAAAATTTACTGCCACTTGATGTCCAGCGATGTTCTCATTCCCGGAGCCTGCAGTGTTCGATGCCTCTAAGACCCACCGCATGTGACCGAGTGACGTCATTCAGTCACATGGTGCAGTGCAAGGTCCTTGAGCACTAAGCATACAACTCTCACAGGTCCTGCGGCCTCCCGGGAAGAGAGGACACCACTGGAGTTCACTGTGGGAGCACAGAGTGGTGAGTAAATAGCGCAGCAAATAACATAAAAAGAATTGACATACTTATTCTTTTTACGAATCCGTTCTTCAGCCCAAGAACTGATCCATATAAAGCGCAGCGTCAGAATGCTAAATTGTGAAATGCATTGACTTGACAACGTCACTGCATTTCACTGCATTCCACTGCAAATAGCAGATCTACCGAAAACACATCAAACACAGTGCAATAGAACACAGTGTGAATGTAGCCTAACACTGAAGTATACAGAACGTGGGTCTAGTTATGTGCTGATAGTACTGCAGAAGAGGCACCAGAATTCTAGAAAATATGTAAAGAGGCTGTAATTGACGTGCCCCAGGGCCATGGGGTACTCAGAACTGGGCTGTTAAGCAGTTCTGGGGAGTCACAGGGGTTGAGACCTGGCTTCCGGGACCCTGGGTTCAGTCGTTAAGGGAGTTTGTGGCTTGGTAGGGATGGGGTTGATGAAAGGGAAAGTTATTTGTGACATCACCTGTGGTTTGAGGCTATTAGTGGTCACCGCTGCTGCAGAACCTCCGGGGATGATGAATGGGCAGCTGGGCTGGAGTGGCTCACCACGGGTGGAGCGGATTCCCGGGACAGAGGATGTGGTACGAGTGTAGGGTGTAGGATGGCGGGCGCCAAGCAACAGACAGACTCATGATGTGTTGGTTCCTCAGTCCTTTTAGTGGTGCGACTGGAATACTGACAAGCGATGGTATACGGAGTCCTTGCACCGGAGAGAAACTTGGGGTTCTCCTCACGCAACAGGTTCTGAGTAGGGATGGGCGAATCTACTCGCTAGGACTCGTTACTCGGCGAGTAGTAAGGGACTCGCAGGACTCGGTACTCTGCGAGTTTCCCAGTGATTACTCGCACGAGTCCAATGCAAATCAATATCAATCCTAGTTTTGTCAGAAACGCTGACAACACTAGGATTGCCATTGTTTGCATTAGACTCGTGCGAGTAATCACTGGCTACTGTGCCAGTGATAGCAGGGAAACTCGCAGATAACTGCTGTTACATTGCAAGCCGAGTCCAGCTGTCTTCTCTGTGCAGCTCCAGGGTCCTAGAGCCCGCCTGCTCACAGACATGATGTAGCAGTGCTGAGATTGTTCTCAGTCTGCTCATTCCATGTGCATAAACATCTATATTTATGCACAGGGGATGTAGCAGAGAGGACATCGCGTTTTGGACTACGTCGGACAGAAGAGGATTTTTTTAATTAAAGATGAAGTCCCTAATGGCTTTTTTTTTTATTTCAAATAAAAAATTTTCTCTGTGTTGTGTTTTTTTAACCCTTTATTGGAGATTCTTAGTGGCTGGGTCAAACGTGGCCTGACATTAAGAATCTCGGGCTTAATACCAGCTTGTATAACAAAGCTGGTATTAACCCCTTTATTACCCAGCGTGCCACTGCCACCAGGGCTGCTGGAAGAGCGGGGTTCAGCGCCAGAGGATGGCGCTTCAATGAACGCGCCATCTTCTGGGGCGGCTGCGGGCTGCAATTTGCAGCGGGGGGTGCCCAGAAAGCTTGGGCATCCCTGCGCTGTTGATTCCAGCCCCCAGCTGCTACGCTGTACCTGGCTAGACATAGAAATTGCGCGGAGCCCCACGCATTTTTTTTATTATTTAATGAATTTCAGAGTCAGAGTCTCAGAGTCAGAGTCTCAGAGTCAGAGTCTTAGAGTCGGAGTCTCAGAGTCGGAGTCGCCTCAGAGTCGGAGTCGCCTCGGAGTCGGAGTCGCCTCGGAGTCGGAGTCGTCTCGGAGTCGGAGTCTCCTCAGAGTCGGAGTCTCAGAGTCGGAGTCGCCTCAGAGTTGGAGTCGCCTCAGAGTCGGAGTCGCCTCGGAGTCGGAGTCGCCTCGGAGTCGGAGTCCTCTCGGAGTCGGAGTCGTCTCGGAGTCGGAGTCGTCTCGGAGTCGAGTCGGAGTCGTCTCGGAGTCGGAGTTGTCTCGGAGTTGGAGTCGTCTCGGAGTCGGAGTCGTCTCGGAGTCGAGTCGGAGTCGGAGTCGTCTCGGAGTCGGAGTCGTCTCGGAGTCGGAGTCGTCTCGGAGTCGAGTCTGAGTCGGAGTCGTCTCGGAGTCGGAGTCGTCTCGGAGTCGTCTCGGAGTCGGAGTCGTCTCGGAGTCGGAGTCGTCTCGGAGTCGGAGTCGTCTCGGAGTCGGAGTTGTCTCGGAGTCGGAGTCGTCTCGAAGTCGGAGTCGTCTCGGAGTCGAGTCGGAGTCGGAGTCGTCTCGGAGTCGGAGTCAAAAAAATGCGTGGGGCTCCGCGCAATTTCTATGTCTAGCCAGGTACAGTTAAGCAGCTGGGGGCTGGAATCCGCAGCGCAGGGATGCCCAAGCTTTCTGGGCACCCCCCGCTGCAAATTGCAGCCCGCAGCCGCCCCAGAAGATGGCGCGTTCATTGAAGCGCCATCCTCTGGCGCTGAACCCCGCTCTTCCAGCGGCCCTGGTGGCGGTGGCACGCTGGGTAATAGAGGTTAGGGCCAGCTTTGTATTATCAGCTGGCCCTAAGCCCGAAATTTATGGCGGTTACGCCAATATTAGACATGACCGCCATGAATTTCTATTAAATTGTTTTAAAAAAAACACAACACAGAGAAATTTTTTTATTAGAAATAAAAAAAAAAGCCATTAGAGACTCCATCTTTAATTAAAAAAATCCTCTTCCGTCCGACGCAGTCCAAAACGCGATGTCCTCTCTGCTCATCACTGTGCATAGATATAGATGTATATGCACAGGGAATGAGCAGACTGAGAACAATCTCAGCTTTGCTACATCATCTCTGTGCACAGACATTCATGTCTGTACACAGGGAATGAGCAGACTGAGAACAATCTCAGCTCTGCTACATCAGGCAGCAGGCAGGCTCTAGGACCCTGGAGCCAGCACACAAAGAAGACAGGACTCTTATCTGTGCGAGTTTCCCAGCCAGCGATTACAGTTGCAAAGTAAACTAGTCCAATGCAAATAAATGACAAAACTAGGATTGCTTCAGGCTGAAGCTTCCGAGACACATCTGCGATTTGTAAATCTCACACTACTCGATATTACTCGCTTCCCCATTCATTAACATTGGACTCGCTAGACTCGCAACGAGTAGCGAGTCCTGTGCTCGGACTCGCTAGAGTCAAGCGATTCCGAGTAATTTAGGATTCGCCCATCACTAGTTCTGAGGCCTCCTTGCTGCGTCTTGTTGGTAGGTCCCTGCGGCTGCTTAAGCTGAACTGCTGGCCCTCGCTCTCTCCTGCTTGGTGCCAGTATGGCAAGCAACTCGAGTCCTTCTCTAGCCCCATGTCTCAGGCGGCTGTTCCCGGGCTCTTTACGCTGCTTTGCCTCCAGGCACAGTGTGGCTGGGGAACTTGGAATTCCCCACCTTCCGGTATTGGCTGCCGGGTCGTTAGGCCATGCACAGCCTCAGACTCTGGTGTCCGTTTCTGTGGCGCTGTTCCTCTGAGGTGAGCACAACACTGCTCCGCTCCCCAGGCTTTCCTCCACTTCCTCAGACCAGTGACTTGGGTCCCTCGCGCTAGACAGTGCTGTCCTGGGATGAGCTTAGCACTGCTCCAGTCCACAAGATGTCTTCCTCAGCCCTCCTAGGAACTGAACTGACTAACTCCGCCCACACAAGAATTTATAGGGGAGCTCACCCTGAACCCAGGTCTTGGTCTTCCCCTTCAGGCCTGGAGGCAGAAAGGTATTGTGTGCAATTTCTGTCTGGTGTGGATACCCTCTGTTGCTCAAAAGCGTGACCCTACCACCCGGGGGTGATAATGACACTGTGGCACTTAGACCCTGGGGTGCCACATAATCACAATCACAAACCTTTTTCCCATCTTTATTATTCTCCAAAAAAAGCTCTGCAATACTCCTCTGGAAAGTCTGATCATGGTGGGACCTGAAACTGAATGAGTTTTGGCTCTCGCTGTTAGTGGGGTGATGTCTCAGTCTGGTTCATCCAAGGTCAGCTAGAGTTACGCAGCTGAGGTCTGACCTCCGATTAACTTTCCCGTGTCACCTTGCTCACAGTGGGACCTGAAACTCACTAGTTTAGATGTAACCCCTTTGGCTGACCCTAAAGTGGACCCAACCTGACCACCATACATCCTAAAAAAAAAGGTTATGGGCACCAAGCCAGGATCTGATTTCTAAAGGTCCAATACCCCCCTATATACAGAAACAGTTCAGAACTCTTATGTACAACCAGCTGGCACCTTTTATACAGATCATCTAAAAACTACAGACACACCATAGTAGACAGGTGCAGAAGCTCCCTGATATTTACATATTACTCTTGAAATTTTTCCAGAAAATGACTTATTTCTACCAAAAAATTACTGTTTTGTCATACACATGTTTATTTCCTTTGTGTTATTGGAACAACATAAAAGTACAGTAGAGGTTCTCTTGTTTTTACTAGAAAATATGATGAAAGATTGCAACACACGATAGTCCATAAAAAGCCCAGAAATTCAGGCTGTCCTGCAGGTTCAAGATGCATCAGTGTCAGCACAAAATATCTGTCCACATGTGAATGAAATTAAACGCTATAGCAGGTGACCCAGGAGGACACCGCTGATGAAACACAGACATAAAAAAGCAGTTTTCTGCAGCTTTGCAAACTGTATGGTAAGCCAAAATCTTTCTGGAAAAGCATCTTGTGGACAGGTGAGACCAAGATAGAGCTTTTTAATAAAGCACATTATTATGTTATTTACCAAAAATTAAATGAGACCTACAAAGAAAAGCATACAGTACCTACAGTCAAATAGGGTGGAGGTTCAAAGATATTTTGGGGTTGTTCTGCTGCATCTGGCACTGTAACACCAGCGCCGACGTCCCTATAGCAAGTATGCTAGCGAACTCACCATACCAGCCACTCAGCGGTGTCTTTGACCCTCCCTGCTGCTCCCTGGGCCTGCGCACTCCACACAGTTCTCCCGAGAGCATGCTTAGGGTGAGAGCACGTGCACTCCCTACCTCTTAAAAAGGCAGTGCGTACACTCTGTAAGTGTCTCCACACAATGGTTGGAGGACACTAGGTACTTATGGCACCCTCTGAATAAGTGCCTGAGCAATGAGTCTCATCACTCTCCTGCTGCAGTTTGCTAATTGTCTGGTCCCTGATAACCTGTGCTCTCCCTGTGTGCAGTAACCTTTGTTCCTGTGTCCAGTATTTGTCAAGTATTCCAGAACCTGTGCAAGTACCTGCTGTTCTGTCAGTACCTGCTGTTATGTGCAGGTACCTGCCATCCTGTCAGAACCTGTCAGCCTGTTCCAGCTGAGCTGCCTGTACCTGAGTCTGTAGTTGCATTTCTGTCAATTGGAGTCAGCAACCGCAGTACTAGGGACTACACCGAAGTAGTACCTGGCAGCTACCTTCCAGCACAAACCTAACCACACTCAGTGGGCAGATGAGGTAGCTGCTTAGTTACGCCCCTCTAAGGTAAGCCCGGGTCTGTGGCGCAGTGGGTCCACATCCACCAGTGTAACAATTTGCTCAGGCCATTGACCCTGTTGGCTCCAGTACCACCCCGCTCACAGCATTGCACCAAGAAATGACCAATTAATAGGAGCAACAGGATTATATTATTTCCTATTTGCAGTTGGTGGACACCTAGGACACCAACCACTCCATCTGAACCTGTTCAGGTTGCAGTGTCTACTCCGGAAGTAAATCCAGCTTCAAGCACCTGTATGTCTGCTCTACCTTGGTTTGATGGCAATCCTGAGCAATGCCATGGGTTTATTAACCAGTGCACTCTGTACTTTGGACTATTGTCTTACCTGTTCACCTCACAGTAGGCTTTTTGATGTCTCATCTAGGAGTTGAGGCCTTCCCCTGGATTAATACCTTATGTGAAAGAAGCAATCCTGTCATCTGTGACCTGCAAACCTTCCTGGAGACATTCCTTAAGGTTTTGGACAAACTGGTTGTGTTACCTCCACAGCATCATCCCTTCTCAGACTGCGCCAGGTTGGCCTTGCAGAAGGCCAGTATGCAGTTCGTATCTGCACCATGTCCTCATAACTTGGCTGGAATAATGAGGCACTGATAGCTGCATTTTTGGAGGGTCTGTCCAGGAGAATCAAGGACAATTTAGCAGGCCAAGATGTTCCCACCTCCTTAGGCGACCTGGTTTCCCTAGCTGTCTGGATCGACCTCAGGTTCCAAGAACACTTTATATAGGTGAACTGAGAGAGAAGATCAATGTGACTGGCTCTGACTTTCCAGTGGCTGATTGTTCCCCAATCTTCAGCTTCCAAACCTTCTCCTGAACCTATGTAAGTTGACCAAGTGAAGCTGACAAAGCACCACGAGAAGGTCTGTCACACCGAGGGAACATGCTTCTAAAGGGGTAATTCAGAATATTTAATCTGTTTCTGTCCTAAGAACCTAGGAAATTCCCATAGCTAGGGTTTATTGGAGAGGCAACCCTTGGTGAGAGCAAGTCCTCTGACTTTGTTAGTATCTTGTGGCAACACTCGTTTTATTGAGTCAGTCTATTTAGACTCTGGTTATGAAGGAAACTTTATACAACAGATGCCGGTGGTAAATCAGTACCTGATTCTCATTCAACGTCTTCCAAGTGCTTTGGTGCTGTTGTCCGTTGATGGGAAAGCCCTGGCCGGGACCATCCATTTCGTTACGAAGCAAGTGAAGCTTCGAGTGGGAATGCTGCACTTTGAGAAATTCACCTTCTATGTGCTATCACGCCTGTCCCATTCCCTGCTCCTAGGACTGCCATGGCTACAAGTGCACGAAAGATCCGGTGAGGTACTTCGAAGGAGGCAGTCCTGCCATGAGAAATGTTTTGTTCCTGTCCATCCTGTCCAACAGCCAGCGACTCCGTCAAATCTCATGGGCTGATGGACTTGTGGCGCCCCTGCGACCAGGAGGCCACATAGGGAACTGCAGCCAGGTAAGAAGGGAAGACAGTTAACACAAACACCCTCACGGACATCCCACACACCACATAAGGGCAGCACCCAACCTGGATCCCGGGACTCTAGACGGGCAAGGGGTGGTGGGTTTAGAGAACAGTGTGTGGGACAGCTAGCAGGTCAGGTGATAGACGATAGATATAGGGAAGGGGAGGAGGAAGGAGTCAGTAGGCCGAGGTAGGCTGAGCAGTAAAGAACAGAAGCACATGTACTGGAGGAGTGGGGTTAATGGAGTGCAGAATCCGAAGTGCCAGTGAAACCATGGAGAGAAAGTACGTCCATAGCCAGCACCCCAGGAGTATGAGGAAAGAGAGGACCAGCAGCACTGGGTCCGAGGAACACGGCTGAAACGACCAACTGCCGGCGGAATAACCTTCTCTATGAAACCAGAGTCACACGAGTCAGGAGGTAGCCTGATAGAGCCTTGGAAGGAAAGGACTATTGGAGGCTAGGCTAGAAGCAGAGTGTCAGCTCTGAAGGGGACCGACGATTTACCCAATTTCCCCAGATTCCCCGACGGGGAGCTCTAACTCCAGGTTTCAGTTCCTACCCAAAGGACAGGCAGCTCAGTGGCGACCACGAGGACCCACAGGGGTCCGAGCTACCGCTATACTGTCCGGAGACACACACACAAAGAGAGAGAGAGAATAAAGCCTGGAAAGAAAGAGTGAGGGGTCACAGAGAGTAACAACCTGGCTGCAGGGAGTAGAAGGAACCCGGAGGGGAACGTTTGTAACCCGTGTAAGAACTGAACTGCAACTGAACCGCTGTACTGCAAGAACTGAAAAGTAAACACGGTGAACCCTGCCTCTGACTCCCTTGCATGATTATCTGCAGACAAAACTGTATAATCACTTTGCTCCCTTGCCAGTGCATGATTCCTTTCAGCAGGACACAGAGAGATCACACCTGGAGAGCCACAGCCTGTCAGCTCAGGGCTCTGGCTGGAAGAAGGCTGCAGCAGCAGGAAAGTAAGTGAACTGCACCCATCACAAGCCTACACCAACAATCATACACTTTAACCATCACTGCCCAGGGAACCCAACTCTACCCGCGGAGAGCTATTCCATCCACAGCTGCCTAACATCGTCCCCGGAGGTTCTGCAGCAGCCGTGGTTCCATTACTGACCACACACCGTGGGTGGCGTCACGACAAACTCTAATCCCTTGTAAATATTCCCCTTTTACTTGTCTGGGCCTGGGACACAGTCCGGACCAGGACCTCCGTGACATCCCCCAGCAGCAACCCGGTCCGGTACCGAGTACCCCGTCCCAGTGGGCTCGACAACCTGGCGTCACGAACAGGATGAACCCGGTCCAAAAGAACCGGACCCCGTGTGCCTAAATAACGTGTTCTGGACTTTTCCCGCCAAATCTGGGCTTAATGGCGGCCATAGGAGTCTGAGACCATGTGCAGAGGAGGCATGCCCAGACTTCCCATCGTGGGCAGGCCCGGTCCAAAGTGCGAAAAGAAAGACCCGCCCTGGCTCCCATTAACTCTGGGGAGCCAGCCATCAATTCAAAGGAGGAGCCTCCGTCCCTAAATCGACCTACCAATGAGGAGCAGGCGGAAGAACAGGAAATCATCTTCAGGAAGAGGCTGGACAAAGAACCGGAAGAGTAGAAGTCGCCATCAGAGTACATGAGGATGGAAGCGGAGGACGCCAAAGAGAGCGCTGCAGCAGGAAGACCCCAAGTGATCCCGGAGGGCCCACAGATAGTATTCGTGGAGGAACTCAGCCAGGGAAAGACCTTGAGTGACCACAGCAGCATGGTGGAAGGCGGCAAAGAACGTCCTGAGATCCAAGACACCCGGAGAGGTGTGCTAAGACTGCTGCCGTTACGGACAACCCGGGCTCAAGCGGAACACAGAACCCGGATTCACGTAGATGTACGACAGAGATTCCAGACCTCGTCCACGCAACCCGGCTGGGTTGGCGCCTCAAGTTACCGCATTGAAAGCGAGGAGATCTGCCGCACCGCAAGCCTGATTGATGTGTCCGTTCCTGAAGTGACATCGCGCCCTGCTGCAAAAGAGATTGACCCACTCGGAGCCTTGCCAGAAGGATGCCTACAGCTACCAGAGTCCCTGATACCCGCACCCACGACATCTAAGGTGAGAGGAGAGCAACTCTGTTGCTGGTGGGAAAAGGATGAGAGCTGTGAGGACTTGATGGGCTTCCTAGGTGACCCCGGTGGCTCAATCGGCCCAGCAGAATTAATAACCCGGGAGGAATACATAAAACGCTGCGTGCGCAAATGTGAGAAAGAAGAAGTTGAGAGACAGGTACATAAACAGATAGTAATTGCCCGCTCCAAAGAAGCTAAGAACATAGCTAGACGTGGCAGAGAGGTGCAGAAATCCCCAAGACACCAAGAGTAGATAGTTAAGGTTATTGAACACAGAGGATTTGCATTTGCTCGAGAACCAGGTGCACAAAGAGACATCTTCATAAATAGACGGGACGTAGAAGAACATTTACCCTCAGATCACCCAAACAGGAAGGTGAGAATCGGCGAATGGGTGTCATATCACGTGGTACAAGGAGAAAGTAATCCATACGGAGTTAAGGTGAGAAGATTGTCCCTTAGAACGCAGGAAGAAGATGAAACCCCTGCCCTAGAAGCTCCTGAGTCTGATCCAGTTGTTTACACGGACTCACCAATTTACATGGATCCATTGACAACCAAGGGTGCCTCAAATCAAGCAGAGACAGTTACAGCAAAGTTAACAGAGGATGTAGCAACGCAGACTCCAGACAGCTATTTATTGATCCAGGCATTGCAGGACTTGGAGATGTTTCCCAGGAGAGAACCACAAGTACTCCCGTGGAAGATAAAGCAGAAGGCGTGAAGACCCGGATCCTACATCCAGAATTGTAAGTGTGAATGCGATGTAACCCTTAATGCTCCCATCCCAATCCTGAATGAATGTTAGCTTTCCCCTGTCTGTTTTATGTGTCATAGACATTGATATCAAAGACAATGATTGATATAAACTCTCTAATGTATATAGTTGAGCACCAAGTGTGCTCCCCCTTGGTTTTAAGACCAGTTTGCACTTGAATGACTGTGCCTTGAACTTTTGAGACTTTTTGAACTTTGAGACTTTTTTGCACTTTTTGAACTTGTTGCATTTTTGAGAAGAACTTTTATGCTTTTTGACAGAAAAAGTAATGCTTTTATGTGTTTTAAAGAGTAATGCAAATGTGTTATAGCATTGAACCCGGAAAAGGTCTATAAGGGTGGTGAAACTTTTAAGCCGATACACCCGTGAACTCATGTAAATAGTTCATTTAAAGCAACGTTGCAAGAACCCGTGCCTCCTTAAATGGAAGAAAAATGTTGCTTAATGTTGAATGTTTGCATAAAAATAAAAATGTTTTCAGGGGATCCATGCTGGACGGCGTGGGGACACGCTGATTTTACTCCGGGGGAATGTGGCGCCCCTGCGACCAGGAGGCCACATAGGGAATTGCAGCCAAGTAAGAAGGGAAGACAGTTAACACAAACACCCTCACGGACATCCCACACACCACTAGAGGACAGCACCCAACCCAGAGCCCGGGACTCTAGGCGGGCAAGGGGTGGTGGGTTTAGAGAACAGTGGGTTTGACAGCTAGCAGGTCAGGTGATAGACGGTAGATATAGAGAAGGGGAGGAGGAAGGAGTCAGTAGGCCGAGGTAGGCTGAGCAGTAAAGAACAGAAGCACATGTACTTGAGGAGTGGGGTTAATGGAATGCAGAATCCGAAGTGCCAGTGAAACCACGGGAGAAAGTACGTCCATAGCCAGGACCCCAGGAGTGTGAGGAAAGAGAGGACCAGTAGCACTGGGTCCTACGAACACGGCTGAAACGACCAACTGCCGGCGGAGTAGCCTTCCCTATGAAACCAGAGTCACACGAGTCAGGAAGGAGCCTGATAGAGCCTTGGAAGGAAAGGACTATTGAAGGCTAGGCTAGAAGCAGAGTGTCAGCTCTGAAGGGGACTGACGATTTACCCAGTTTCCCCAGATTCACCGACGGGGAGCTCTAACTCCAGGTTGGAGTTCCTACCCAAAGGACAGGCAGCTCAGTGGCGACCACGAGGACCCACAGGGGTCCGAGCTACCACTATACTGTCCGGAGACACACACACAAAGAGAGAGAGAGAATAAAGCCTGGAAAGGAAGAGAGAAAGAGTGAGGGGTCACAGAGAGTAACAACCTGGCTGCAAGGAGTAGAAGGAATCCGGAGGGGAACGTTTGTAACCCGTGTAAGAACTGAACTGCAACTGAACCGCTGTACTGCAAGAACTGAAAAGTAAACACGGTGAACCCTGCCTCTGACTCCCTTGCATGATTATCTGCAGACAGAACTGTATAATCACTTTGCTCCCTTTCCAGTGCATGATTCCTTTCAGCAGGACACAGAGAGATCCCACCTGGAGAGCCACAGCCTGTCAGCTCCGGGTTCTGGCTGGAAGAAGGCTGCTGCAGCAGGGAAGTAAGTGAACTGCACCCATCACAAGCCTACACCAACAATCATACACTTTAACCATCACTGCCCCGGGGAACCCAACTCTACCCGCGGAGAGCTATTTCATCTACAGCTGCCTAACATCGTCCTTGGAGTTTCTGCAGCACCAGTGGTCCCATTACTGACCACACACCGTGGGTGGCGTCACGACAAACCCTAATCCTTTGTAAATATTTCCCTTTTACTTGTCTGGGCCCGGGACACGGTCCAGACCAGGACCTCCGTGACACCCCCCAGCAGGGACCCGGTCCGGTACCGAGTACCCCGTCCCAGTGGGCTCGACAGACTCATAGTGGGTGCTGTGTTCGTCTTTGTGAAGAAGAAAGATAGCTCTCTCTGTCCCTGTATTGAATATAAGGGCTTCAATCAGATTACGGTCAAGAATAAATATGCGCTGCCACTCCATACCAGAATTGTTCACTCATCTCAGAAGCTCCAGAATCTTCACTAAACTTGACCTTCGTGAAGTATATAATCTGATCCATATACACTAGGGAGACACAATGGAAGGCAACCTTTCACATCTGGGACAGGCACTATATGGGAGCGCGGTCAGAAATTAAAATTATTTTCTTATTTTAATATTACCTTTTTTGGAAGACTGCTGCAGCCATTAGGATTTCACATACATGAGCATATAGTGGTTGTGACGATCACAACCACATAAGGTGAGCACCTAACTTTATTTTAACATCCTATTTTGAAACAGATAACACCCTATGGAGGCGCCATTCTCTTCCTTTTCCAGCTTTTTACTAGGAGTTTGAGAATGACACCTTTCGGGATCTTCTTTACTCTTGTGTGGTCATATACCTGGACAACATCCTGGTGTTCTCTCCTGATCTGACATGAGGTCCTGCAGAAATCATTTGTACGTTAAGTTTGAGAAATACATTTTCAAGCAAACCGCTCTTCTTTTCCTGGGGTACATAATCTCTGATATCAGGCCAAAGATGGATCCTGAGGTGTCTGCCATCATGACGTGGCCTCATTCTGACAGTATGAAAGACATCCAGCGGTTTCTGGGATTTGCCAATTACTACCACCAGTTTATACTGCATTTCTCATCCAGAATTAACCCAATCTCTGCCATGATCTGCAAGGAGACTACAGTATATACTCGTGTATAAGCCGACCCGTGTATAAGCCGACCCCCCTACTTTTGCCCCCAAAAACTGGGAAAACTTATTGACTCGCGTATAAGCCGAGGCTGGACTCCAGCACAGGTATACAACACCCAGCAGTGAGGTATACAGCAGCCTCTCCAGTGGTAGTATACAGCAGCAGCCCCAGTGGTATATACAGCAGCCTCCCCAGTGGTAGTATACAGCAGCCCCAGAGGTATATACAGCCCTAGAGGTATATGCAGCCCCAGAGGTATATGCAGCCCCAGAGGTATATGCAGCCCCATATGCAGCCCCAGAGGTATATACAGCCCCAGAGGTATATGCAGCCCCAGAGGTATATGCAGCCCCAGAGGTATATACAGCCCCATATGCAGCCCCAGGAGGTATATGCAGCCCCATATGCAGCCCCAGAGGTATATACAGCCCCATATGCAGCCCCAGGAGGTATATGCAGCCCCATAAGCAGCCCCAGAGGTATATACAGCCCCAGAGGTATATGCAGCCCCATATGCAGCCCCAGAGGTATATACAGCCTCAGAGGTATATGCAGCTCCAGAGGTATATACAGCCCCATATGCAGCCCCAGGAGGTATATGCAGCCCCATATGCAGCCCCAGAGGTATATACAGCCCCATATGCAGCCCAAGGAGGTATATGCAGCCCCATAACCAGCCCCAGAGGTATATACAGCCCCATATGCAGCCCCAGGAGGTATATGCAGCCCCAGAGGTATATGCAGCCCCAGAGGTATATGCAGCCCCATATGCAGCCCCAGAGGTATATGCAGCCCCAGAGGTATATACAGCCCCATATGCAGCCCCAGGAGGTATATGCAGCCCCATATGCAGCCCCAGAGGTATATACAGCCCCATATGCAGCCCCAGGAGGTATATGCAGCCCCATATGCAGCCCCAGAGGTATATACAGCCCCATATGCAGCCCCAGGAGGTATATGCAGCCCCATATGCAGCCCCAGAGGTATATACAGCCCCATATGCAGCCCCAGGAGGTATATGCAGCCCCAGGAGGTATATGCAGCCCCAGAGGTATATGCAGCCCCCCCCATCTATATACAGGCCCCCCCCACCGCAATCCTGTAAAGGAAGAGATTAGTATACTTATCCCTCCGCTGTCCCGCTGCCGCTGTCCCGCCGCCGCTCCTCCATCTTCATCCAGCGTCTTCCGTCTTCTTTCAGCTTCCTCCTCTGTCGCGCCGGCAATGAAGTCATTGCCAGCGACCATCGGAGGAAGCCGGAAGAAGACGGAAGACGCTGGATGAAGATGGAGGAGCGGCTACGGGACAGCGGCAGCGGGACAGCGGAGGGATAAGTATACTAATCTCTTCCTTTACAGGATTGCGGCGGGGGGGGCCTATATATAGATGGGGCACTGTTTTCTGTATACATTGTATACAGTATACAGTGACTCGCGTATAAGCCGAGGGGGTAACTTTTCAGCCCAATTTTTGGGCTGAAAAGCTCGGCTTATACGCGAGTATATATATGGTAATTCGAACATGTGGACTCTATAGGCTGAATGCGCTTTTACACCCCTAAAGAAGGCCTTCGCATCAGCTCCTGTGCTGCACAGACCCAAGATAAGTAAGCAGTTCTATTTGGAGGTGAAAGTGTCTTCCTCTGGGGCTGGAATAGTTCTCATGCAGAATTCTCCTATCAAACAAATGGTAACCTGTGGTTTCATTTCTAAACCCTTCTCTGATCCAGAATGCAACTTTTAGATTGGCGACCAAGAGTTCTTGCCGATTAAGACGGCTATAGAGGAATGCAGCTACCTACTAGAAGGGGCAGTTAATCCTGCAATCTACACTGACCACAAAAATGTGCCCTACCTTCTTTCAGCATAGAGGCTGAATCCTCACCAATCCCGTTGGTTACTGTTTTTTACCCGCTTCGACTTTGATCTGACTTTGTTCGGCTGACAAGAACATCCAGGTGGATACGCACTCTAGGTCTTATTCATCTGCCGACGAAGAGGAGGAGCCTCAACACATGATGAAACCCTCCAAAATGCTCACAATAACTCTGATATGCCTGTCTTGGGATTCCACTCAGAAATACTTTGGAAAAAAGAAGAATGACAGAAAAGAGGGCAGGCCCCAAGTATTATGCACTGCATGCCTCACCCTCATCTGTAGGATTTTTTTGATTGTACACTCCTCAAGACATTAAAACATGTGAAAACACACAATGGAGTTATTGTACTGCAAACTTTCTTTATTCTTTCTATATACTCTATATACCCTACTACATCACCTCCTCTCCGCAAACTTGATCATCCCCGCAGAAACCTAAAACACATTGATCTACACTCACTCTCAGAATCCCTTCTCCCTCTCGCCAACATAACATCTATACATGACACAGACACTGCCACCACCCTCTACAACACCACATTAACAAAGGCGCTCGACCTAGCAGCCCCTCTCACACACCACGCTGCACGCACTAATAGGCAACCCTGGCACACCACCCTCACTAAAGACCTGAGACGGGCATCCAGGGTCGCCGAGAGGAGATGGAAAAAATCACGTTCCACTGAGCATTTTGCGCTGTTCAAACAGTCCCTCATCGCCTTCAAGACTGCACTTGCCACCGCCAAACAAACCTTCTTCTTATCCCTAATAACCTCCCTGTCCCACAATCCCAAGCAACTTTTCAAAACCTTCAATTCCTTACTCCGCCCACCTGCTCCCCCTCCCTCTCCCCTTAACTCTGCAGAAGACTTTGCCCCCTTCTTCAAAGAAAAGATTGACAGAATCAGAGACAGCTTTGATCCACTGTCCCCACAGCCTCCCCTTTCACCTATACTGCCCTCTACTTCCATCAACTGCTTCCCCCCTATAACTGAAGACCAGCTCTCCTCCCTCCTGTCAAAATCACACCTCACCACCAGCGCCCAAGACCCGCTCCCATCCCACCTCATTCCCAACCTCACCTCCGTTATCATCCCAGCCCTAACTCATCTTTTCAACCTATCACTCACCACCGGCACCTTCCCCTCAGCCTTCAAACACGCCTTGATCACACCCATCCTCAAAAAACCCTCCCTCGATCCCACAACTGTCTCCAACTACCGCCCTATATCTCTCCTCCCTTTTGCCTCTAAACTACTTGAACAGCATGTCCACTCTGAGCTGTCCTCTCACCTCTCCTCCTGCTCCCTCTTTGACCGCCTTCAATCTGGCTTCCGACCCCTCCACTCCACTGAAACAGCCCTGACCAAAGTCACAAATGACCTACTGACTGCCAAAAACAAGCGCCACTACTCTGTTCTCCTCCTCCTCGACCTGTCAGCCGCCTTCGACAATGTTGACCATTCCCTTCTACTACAGATCCTGGAATCTCTTGGCATCACGGACCTTGCCCTCTCTTGGATCTCCTCATACTTAACGGACCGCACCTTCAGCGTCACCCACTCCCACACATCCTCCTCGCCCTACCCCCTATCTGTCGGGGTCCCTCAGGGCTCGGTTCTTGGACTATTACTGTTCTCAATCTACACTCTCGGCCTAGGGCAACTCATTGAGTCCCATGGCCTCCAATATCACCTCTACGCCGACGACACCCAAATCTACCTGTCTGGTCCTGACATCGCCTCCCTTCTATCCAAAATTCCACACTGCCTGTCCGCCATCTCATCCTTCTTCTCTGCTCGCTTCCTTAAGCTGAACATGGACAAAACAGAGTTCATAGTCTTCCCCCCAAGACGCTCCCCCTCACTACCTGACCTATCCATCGTCGTCAGCGACTGCTCTCTCTCTCCAGTCCCCCATGCCAAGTGCCTCGGGGTTATCCTTGACTCTTCCCTCTCCTTCAAGCCCCACATCCAGGCCCTCGCCACCTCCTGCCGACTCCAGCTCAAAAACATCTATAGGATTCGCACTTTCCTTGACCACGACACTGTTAAAACCCTTATTCACGCTCTCATCATCTCCCGCCTCGATTACTGCAACCTCCAGCTCACCGGCCTCCCCAATACCTCCCTTGCACCTCTCCAATCTATCTTGAACTCCGCTGCCCGCTTAATCCATCTGTCTCCCCGCTACTCCCCTGCCTCCCCCCTCTGCCAAGCCCTTCACTGGCTCCCTACTTCCCAGAGATCCCGGTTTAAAACATTAACCATGACATACAAAGCCATTCACAACCTGTCCCCTCCATACATCTCTGACATGGTCTCCCGATACCTACCCTCACGCAACCTGCGATCCTCCCAAGAGCTTCTCCTCTACTCCCCCCTCATCTCTTCTCACAACCGCATACAGGATTTCTCCCGTGCTTCACCCAGACTCTGGAACTCACTGCCCCAACACATCAGACATTCTCCTACCCTGGGAACCTTCAAAAGAAGCCTGAAGACCCACCTGTTCCGCCAAGCCTACCACCTGCAATAAGACCCGGTCCACCACACCGCCTCATGACTGGAATTTCCCCCTCCCACTGTATCCCCACCCGCCCCTCGTAGACTGTGAGCCTTTGTGGACAGGATTTCTCCCCTCTGGTATCTGTATGACCGAATTGTCAACATTTATTGTTACTTGTATTGTTACTATGTTACTTGTCCTAGTCTGCCCTTTTTAGCATGTAAAGCGCCTTGGAATATAATGGCGCTATATAAATAAATAATAATAAAAAATAATAATAATAATACTCAGACCTGTGTTATATTCCATCATACACTATCACTATAAGGGAGGTTATCATCCAGGGAATGAACATGAATATTACACAGGTCTGAGTTGTAGTATAAAGTAACAGGACACACTCGACCTGAAGATGTGTTTTCCTATGCTATTTGGATTGATACAAGGATATAACAATTCTGATCCTATTACATTGGCCTAAACTGTACACCCCAGTAAGATCCCCTGTGTGGGAGTAACACTTTGTCCTTTCATAAAATATATGAGATAAATAAAGAAAGTTTGCAGTACAATAACTCCATCATAAATACTTTTGTCTCAGAGGTGGACAGAAGGTTAGTGTTGCAGTGGGGTCACACCGGGCAGAAGAAGACAACTCTCCTCATTTTGCATCACTATTGGTGGCCAACCCTGTGCAAAGATGTTGTGGACTACGTTTCTGCTTTTCCTTTGTGTGCTTGCAATAAGACCCATAAGAACCTTAACAAGATATCTGGCTTGTCAAAATTAAATTTCTTCTTTTTTTTAATCATTAAAATTACATAATCAACTTGTGGAGGCAGATCTGTTGATGCGTTTCGACCTTGCAGTCTTAGTCGTAACATGACTACGAGTAGCCCTCAAGGTGAATAACTCACAATCCCTCCACCTGCCCTGGGGACCAAAAGCCCTACCCGTGGAGGGTTCACCATCCAGGCTGCCACCTCCACCATTATCCGCAGGAGTCTGACCAGCAGCCACCATATTGGCCACGACCCACGGGTGCAGGGGCGGACTGACCATGGTATCAGGGAGGCATTTTCCTCCCAGGCCGGTGGTGTAATCCACCTTAGGGCCGCCCCCCAGTGAGAGCGGCCGTGCACTCACTGCACTGGAGCGGCAGCAGAGGCGAGTGTAAAGCCGCGTCAGCACCCCCCCCTCCGCTCCTCACTTGCACTCAGCACCCACCTCCCCGGCCTCAGTTGCGCTCAGCACCCCCTACTCCTCCGGCGGTCCTCAGTTGGTTGGTGGGCTGGTAAAGGCAGATTGCCCCCCCATGGCAACATCTGCCAGTCAGCATCACGAATAATGTTTGGAAACTATAATTCCCCCCTTTTATTGCTGCCCCTGGGCATACGGAGCCAGGTCACGTTGTCGTGATATCACCTCTGCAACTGACGAGCGGACACGGTCCCGAGTAACCCCTGCCCCGGGGTGCGACAAATATTACTATGCCCAGGTGCCTTGCGGTATAGTCCATTAATGAGTGAGTATGGAGACATCGCAAGGGTGAGATGAACTTTTCATTTTTTGTTTGTGCATAAGAACCTTAACTCTGGGCATCCTGAGCTGGGTGGGCTTCAAATGGCTAAGAAGTCTTCTATGTAACCACATAATCTTGAAGATTATTGTCCCAGCAATCAACAATTGAACACTGATGGACACTAGAGTAGTCTGGGATTGTATTTTTTATCTCGGCATAAATCAAGTTTGCGCTATGTAACTGCCCCAGGGATACACACTTTAACCCCTAGACGACAGCCTAACGTCTACAGACGTCCGAAAAACAGGGTACTAAAGCCCAGCCTTACGTCTGTAGACGTCGGGCAGGAAATAGCCCTGTAGCGCCGCCCCTGGAGCTAATACCTCTAGGGTGTCAGCGTACCGATTGTAGCTGACACCCTAGAGAGTAGTAATTAGCTCCTTTTGTACCCGCACCTGTAATGTGATGACCGGTAAACACCGTTTACCGATCATCGCATTACAAAAGTGAAAGTGCTTTGTACAAAATGCTTTCACTTTGATCCGACATGAAAACACATGTCGGATCAAAGTGATCCATTAACCCCTAAGGCCCCTAAGACCCCCTGTGCCTGAGATTACCCCCCCTTACCCCCCCACCCCTCCCCCGGGCCATCTCAAAATGGCGGCGCATGTAAAACCGCGCCGCCTCCCCTGCAGCTGCATGCGATCTGACATGTCACAAGTCAGATCGCATGACTGACACATCCCCCTGTGCCCCCCAACACTTTCTGCAGCCTCCAGCCCCCCATCTCCAGCTCTTCCAGCCTCGCTCCTGCAGCCCCCTCCTCGCTCCTACAGCTTCCCTCCTCCGGTCCTCCAGCTTCCCTCCGCTCCTCCAGCCCCGCTCCTCTGATACCCACAGCCCCCTCCTCGCCCCTCCAGCCCCGCACCTCTAACCCGCTCCTCTAACCCTCTCCTCCGCTCCTCTTACCCGCTCCCCCGGCTCCCCGGCTCCCCTCCTCGCTCCTCCGGCCCCGCTCCTGCAGCACCGCTCCTCCAGCTTCCCTCCTCCTCTCTCTCTCACCTGCTCCTCGTTCCTGGGGTCCCGCTCCTGGATCCTGGAGTCCCGATCCTGGGGTCCCGCTCCTGGATCCTGGGGTCCCGCTCCTGGATCCTGGAGTCCCGATCCCGGCACCAGCAGCAGTCTGTCTCCTCTTCTGTGCGCGCAGCTGTGTGAGCTGCGCGCACTCTCAGGGGAATGATAGGTCATGAACTTACAGAGTTCATGACCTATCATTCCCCTGGGGTCACACACTCTCAGGGGAATGATAGGTCATGAACTTACAGAGTTCATGACCTATCATTCCCCTGGGGTCACACACTCTCAGGGGAATGATAGGTCATGAACTTACAGAGTTCATGACCTATCATTCCCCTGGGGTCACACAGGGGTTAAGTGATCTTCATGGTGATCTGCTTTAGAGATCATGAAGATCAGTTACCCCTGTGTGGTCCCTGGATTGTGATGGGCCATGACCTTAGAGTTCATGACCTATCATTCCCCTGAGGTCAAACAAGGGTTAAGTCATGAACTCTAAGTTCATGACCCATCACAATCCAGGAGTCACACAGGGGTACCTTTACACGCCGTAACCGTTGAGAGAAATATTGACGGCGATATGTCGCCTTGCAATAATCGCCGTCAAAATCTCTCCCAATTGCGGCATGTAATTGGGAAATTTGGCGGCGATCTGTCGCCTCGCCACGGTCGCCTGATCTCTGTGCACTGCTCTGAAATCAGGCGACCGTGGCGAGGCGACATATCGCCGCCAAATTCCCCAATTACACGCCGCAATTGGGAGGGATTTTGAACGGCGATTATTGCAAGGCGACATATCGCCGTCAATATTTCTCGCCGCGATTGCGGCGTGTAAACGTACCCTTAGAGATTATTATGAAGATCCGTTAATCTCTGTGTGACCCCAGGATCATGATAGGTCATGAACTTACAGCGTTCATGACCTATCATTCCCCTGGGAGAGTGCCTTATTATAGCATATGGGGGATGCCCCCATATGCTATAACACCGAGAAACATCGCGGGACTGCCCACTGGACTACGTCGGACATCACCGCCCACTGGACTACGTCGGACGCCACAGACAAATAAAGATGGGGTCTAAATTGTGTTTGTTTTTTTTTCTAATAAAAAAATCTTTCTCTGTGTTGTGTCTTCTTTACAATTTACTAGAGATTCCTAATGGCGGGTCTAACATTGGCCCTATATTATGAATCTCGGGCTTAGTGCCAGCTGCCAAAAAGCTGGCATTAACCCCTTATTACCCAGTCTGCCACCGCTACACGGCAGCTGGAAGAGCTGGATACAGCGCCAGAAAATGGCGCTTCTATGAATGCGCCATTTTCTGGGGCGGCTGCGGGCTGCAATTCGCAGCGGGGGGGGCCCAGAAAGCTTGGGCCTCCCTACGCTGAGGATTCCAGCGCCCAGCTGCCTAGTTGTACCTGGCTGGCCCAAAAACATGGCGAAGCCCACGCCGTTTTTTTTTTAATTATTTCATGAAATAATTTTAAAAAAAAAGGGCTTCCCTATATTTTTGGTTTCCAGCCAGGTAAAACTAGGCAGAAGGGGTTGGTGGCAGCCCGTAGCTGCCTGCTGTACCTGGCTGGACCAAAAGTGTGGCGAAGCCCCACGTCATTTTTTTTTAAAAATTTAATAAAGAACTACTAGAAAAAAATGCAGGAGAGGAGATGACCAGGACACGGTGTCTCCGGATCTTGTGCACATGCTCTAAGGCTGCTTTCACATCAGCAGCTTTTGCCGATCGCGGCAGATGCGGTGAAAAAAAAGCATCTGCCGCGATTACCGCATAACCGCTGCACTTACGGCAAGCCCCATGCAATGTCTATGGGGCTTGCGGTAAGTGTGCGGCAGGTGCGGCAAGTACGGTTTCGGCACTTGCAGCAGGTGCAGCCGCGAAAAAAAAACGCGGTCAGCCGTGTTTTTTTTGCTGCCGCATCTGCTGCAAGTGCTGATACTGCACTTGCCGCACCTGCCGCAAGCCCGCATAGACATTCTATGGGGCTTGCCGCAAGTGCAGCAGTTATGCGGTAATCGCGGCAGATGCGTTTTTTTCACCGCATCTGCCGTGAACGGCAAAAACCGCTGATGTGAAAGTACCCTAAAAGTGAGAAATTGTGTGAAAAAAAGAAAATGTTCAATATGACGTTATCAAATTCTGTGAAGTAGCTGTAGCTTCAAAATGCTCACTATACCACTAGACATAATCCGTGAGGCGTCTAGTTTCCAAAATGGGGTCACTTGTGGGGGAGCTCCAATGTTTAGGCACACAGGGGCTCTCCATACGCGACATGGTGTCCGCTAACTATTGGAGCTAATTTTCCATTCAAATTGTTAGCGGACACCATGTCGCATATGGAGAGCCCCTGTGTGCCTAAACATTGGAGCTCCCCCACAAGTGACCCCATTTTGGAAACTCGACCCCCCAAGGAACATATCTAGATGCATAATGAGTACTTTCAACCCTCAGATGCTTCACAAATTGATCCATAAAAATGAAAAAAGACAATTTTTGTGGAAAAGAAAGTACTTTTTCATTTTTACGGATCAGTTTGTGAAGCACCTGGGGGTTCAAAGTGCTCACTATGCTTCTAGATAAGTTCCTTGTGGCGTATAGTTTCCAAAATGGGGTCACTTGTGGGGGAGCCCCAATGTTTAGACACACAGGGGCTCTCCATACGTGACATGGTGTCCGCTAACAATTGGAATTGTAAGTTGATACTATGTCGTGTATGGCGATCCCCTGTGTGCCTAAATATTGAAGCTCCCCCACAAGTGACCCCATTTTGGAAACTAGACACCCCAAGGAATTTATTTAGATGCATAGGGAGCACTTTGGACCCCCAGGTGCTTCACAAATTGATCCATAAAAATGAAAAAGTACTTTTTTTTCACAAAAATCTTCTTTTATTTTCATTTATGGACTAATTTGTGAAGCACCTGGGGTATGGAAGTGCACACTATGCATCTAGATATGTTCCTTGGGGGGTCTAGTTTCCAAAATGGGGTCACTTGTGGGGGAGCTCCAATTTTTAGGCACACAGGGGCCCCCCATATGCGACATGGTCTCCGCTAACAATTTGAATGGAAAATTAGCTCCAATAGTTAGCGGACACCATGTCGCGTATGGAGAGCCCCTGTGTGCCTAAACATTGGAGCTCCCCCACAAGTGACCCCATTTTGGAAACTAGACATCCCCTGGAATTTATTTAGATGCATAGTGAGCTCTTTGAACCCCCAGGTGCTTCACAAATTGATCCGTAAAAATGAAAAAGTACTTTCTTTTCCACAAAAAGTTTCTTTTTTCATTTTTATGGTTTCATTTGTGAAGCACCTCGGGGTTCAAAGTGCTCATCACCCATCTAGATAAGTTCCTTGGGTGGTCTAGTTTCCAAAATGGGGTCACTTGTGAGGGAGCTCCAATGTTTAGGCACACAGGGGCTTTCCATACGCAACATGGTCTCCGCTAACAATTGGAGCTAATTTTCCATTCAAATTGTTAGCGGACACCATGTCACATATGGAGAGCCCTCGTGTGCCTAAACATTGGGGCTCCCACACAAGTGACCCCATTTTGGAAACTAGACACCCCAAGGAATTTATTTAGATGCATAGTGAGCACTTTGAACCCTCTGGTGCTTTACAAATTGATCCGTACAAATGAAAAAGTATTTTTTTTTTCACAAAAACTTTCTTTTGTCCTCAATTTTTTAAATTTCACATGAGCAACAGGATAAAATGCATCCTAAAATTTGTTGGGCAATTTCTCCTGAGTACACCGATACCTTATATGTGCTCATAAACCACTGTTTGGGCGCACGGCAGGACTCGAAAGGGAAGGAGCGCCATTTGACTTTTTGAATGGAAACTTAGCTCCAAAAATCAAATTGCGCTCCCTTCCTTCTGAGCCCTGCTGTGCGCCCAAACAGTGGTTTATGACCACTTATGAGGTATCGGTGTACTCAGGAGAAATTGCCCAACAAATTTTAGGATGCATTTTATCCTGTTGCCCATGTGAAAATTAAAAAATTGAGGCTAAAAGAACATTTTTGTTGGAAAAATTAAAATGTCCATTTTTTGTTTCCACTTTGCTTTAGTTCCTGTAAAGCACCTGAAGGGTTAATAATCTTCTTGAATGTAGTTTTGAGTAGCTTGAGGGGTGCAGTTTTTGGAATGGTGTCACTTTTGGGTGTTTTCTGTCGTGTACACCCCTCAAAGGGACTTCAAATGTGATGCGGTCACTAAAAAAATGGTTTTGTAAATTTTGCTGGAAAAATGAGAAATTGCTGATGAACTTTGAACCCTTATAACGTCCTAACCCCAAAAATTTTTTTTCCCAAAATTGCGCTGATGTAAAGTAGACATGTGGGAAATGTTATTTATTAACTATTTTGTGCCACATAACGCTCCGGTTTAACAGAATAAAAATTCAAAATTTGAAAATGGTGAAATTTTCAAAATTTTTGCCAATTTTTTAATATTTTCACAAATAAACGCAAAAATGATCGACCTAAATTTACTACCAACATGAAGCCCAATATGTCACGAAAAAACAATCTCAGAATCGCTCGGATCCAATGAAGCGTTCCAGAGATATTACCTCATAAAGGGAGAGTGGTCAGAATTACAAAAAATGGTCCGGTCATTAAGGTGGAAATTGGCTCCGTCACTAAGGGGTTAAAACTATATGATATTTATGTAGTGTTTAAGCCAAGTATAAATCCTCACTCTGTTCATTCAATGGTAAAAGATTAATGACTTGTCTACATCTTATGTGTAATAATAAAGCAAATATTTTCACAATAAATGTTGTCGTATAATCATTATAATCTCACTGTGTGCCGTTAATGACCGCCCTGAAGCACCTACAAATGGAACACACACCTAAAAACTCTGTGCCGGCCAGGTTACAAATACTAAAAACTACAGTATATTTATTAATATGTGATAAAAAGTATAGAATTAAATAGCATGCTTTAAAAAAACACATACAAGGACACAGACATAAAAAAAGTGGTGAGGACAGGACTAAATAACAAGCATGACGGTATCAGATCAAGTAGCAAATGAAAGCACACAATAAATGTTACATACACAGGAGAAAAGATTAAGAAAAACAGCATCAAGGAAGATCATCCGTCAACAAAAAATAAAGCATATAAAGGTAAAGAAGCCATCAATCATACTGGAACCTGCTCACTCACCAAGCACAACCAGTACGCGTTTCGCCAATGGCTTTGTCAGGGTGCTTTTTCCATCAACATACCCATATGTTGGCTTGTATTTAGTGAATAGAAGCATTCTTGTTTACATTCAGGCTAATAAACTATCATGAATACTGTAATGTGCACACATTTCTATGGGCTCAAATGTATTAAAGGAAAGGTGTCAACACATTTTTATATATGGAAATAGTATGACTGCAAAGGTGCTTGACAAACAATAAATTTCGGGTTTTGCGGCTTCAAAATCCAGTGTGAATGGAAAGTTACCCAGCGAAGGGTGACCACAGGGGTCTCAGCAGCTAAATTCCGCCAAAGTCACTGTATGTGTCTTATATGTAGCTGCAGACCTGTGAAGCCTCACACCACACACAATGTGCAGATTCAAACATGCGTTTGAACTGATTGAGATATTGTGGCATAACCTTAAAAAGGCAGATCATGCTCAGAAACCCTCCAATGTGGCTGAATTACAGCAATTCTGCAAAGATGAGTGGCTAAAAAACCTCCAGAGCATTCTAAAAGACTCCATTGCCAGATAGTGCACATGATTGATTGTAGTTGTTGCTGCTAAGGGTTATTAGTTTTAGGGGGCAATAGGTTTGGATTTCTTTTTCCCTTAATAATAAATACCTTAATTTATAAACTATATTTTGCGTTTACTTGTATTATCTTTGTCTAATATTTAAATTTGATTGTTGATCTGAAACATTTAAGTGTGAAAAACAAGCAGGGAATAAGGAATCAGGAAGGGGGGCAAACACTTTTCCACACCACTGCATATGGTTGAATAAGAGGAGGCCACTGTCAGCTCCCTGCTGCACCTATCAGCTTTCACATTTGAGTTTTGGCACACTAGGTACGATGATGTTGACATGCCCCTCCAGGGCCTGAGGATACTCGGAACCGGGCTTTGAGGCTTCTTCACGGGAGTCACAGGGGTCGAAACCCGGCTCTGTGACCCTGGCGCTGTCATTAAACGTTCGGTGAGGGTGACTCTCTCTCTTAGGGAAGGTCATGTGACGTGGAGGGTTTATTTGGGAAGGGATGACTGGACTTGGGAATACTTGCTATTACGTGACGCCACCCGCAGGTTGCGGCTATAGATGTCCGCCGCTGCACGACAGTTCCCCTGGGGGCCGATGGTAGGGAGGCAGCAGTGTTGTTAAGCCCTCTACGAGTAGGGCTGACCCCCATGGGCAGCAGAAGGTACATGAGTGAGTTGGTAGTTGTGTTTCTGGTGGTTACAACACGTCAAGAAAGTTCACAGACACAGCGGGTTGCAGTCTTCAAGTCTTTTACTCACAGTCACTGTGCAACAGCCTGCTGAGCACTGGGCTCTCGGAGGCAGGGATCCAGCTACTCCCGGGTAGGAGGATGACACGTAACCGGTACTCCTTCTCTTTCCTTCCTCGGTCGTCTCACACTACGCTTGCTTTGCCCTCCTGCCTTGTGCCTCGCCACACAGAGCTCTGAGCCAGTAGCTGTGGGTTTTTCTTAGGGTCAATCTGCAGTATCTCCCCTTAACCCTCTGTTTGCCACCTTTTCAGCAGATGTGCATGGTTGTCGACTGTGTCACCAGGGAAGTACCACAGTCTCCGGGTTGCTAACTGAGCCTTGTCTGTCTTCTCCACTAGTCTTGGGGTCCTGGTGCCCCTTTTCTGCGGCCTGGTCCCTCCACTGCCTTGCGCCTGACAATGGATACGAGGCCCATGGATGTATTGTTCACTGCCTGTGCCTCTGGCAGCCTCTCTTCCTCTTGGAGCCACCTTCAAAATAAGAATACGCAAATAGGGTCTTATCTTAATTACACACTGTCATTCCTCTCTGGAGCAGCAGTGCTGACAGTGATGCACTTCATCCAAGGAAATCTTGGAGCCACCTAGTTCTCTTTCTTTGCTCCTCAGTCTGGCCTCAGGATGAGCTCCCACTTGCTCCAATCCTCTGAACACTTCTCTCAAGTTCTTTTCCTTCTGTGGCAGGCTTTCTTCCTGTAGCTTTCCTCCAACTCGAATCTACCGTGTTTTCCCGAAAGTAAGACCCTGTCTTACATATTTTTGGGGGCCAAAAGTGGCCCCCTGTCTTACTTTCGGGGGGGGGGGGGGGCCTTACATTGGAGGCCCCACCATCCATCCATCCATCCATCCATCCACACACTGCAGCCATCCATCCACACATACAGACACATGCATACACATACAGTGCCTACAAGTAGTATTCAACCCCCTGCAGATTTAGGTGGTTTGATAAGATGCAAATAAGTTAGAGCCTTCAAACTGCAAACGAGAGTAGGATTTATTAACAGAAGCATAAATCTTACAAACCAAAAAGTTATGTTGCTCAGTTGAATTTTAATACATTTTAAACATAAAAGTGTGGGTCAATTATTATTCAACCCCTCAAACCACCAGCATTCTGTTTGGTCCCCCTAAAGTATTAAGAAGTAGTTCAGGCACAAAGAACAATGAGCTTCACATGTGTGGATTAATTATCTCTTTTCTGACTATTTAAGACCCTCCCCAAACTTGTGAACAGCACTCATACATGGTCAACATGGGAAAGACAAAGGAGCATTCCAAGGCCATCAGAGACAAGATCGTGGAGGGTTACAAGGCTGGCAAGGGGTACAAAACCCTTTCCAAGGAGTTGGGCCTACCTGTCTCCACTGTTGGGAGCATCATCCGGAAGTGGAAGGCTTATGGAACTACTGTTAGCCTTCCACGGCCTGGACAGCCTTTGAAAGTTTCCTCCCGTGCCGAGGCCAGGCTTGTCCGAAGAGTCAAGGCTAACCCAAGGACAACAAGGAAGGAGCTCCGGGAAGATCTCATGGCAGTGGGGACATTGGTTTCAGTCAATACCATAAGTAACGTACTCCACCGCAATGGTCTCCGTTCCAGACGAGCCCGTAAGGTACCTTTACTTTCAAAGCGTCATGTCAAGGCTCGTCTACAGTTTGCTCATGATCACTTGGAGGACTCTGAGACAGACTGGTTCAAGGTTCTATGGTCTGATGAGACCAAGATCGAGATCTTTGGTGCCAACCACACACGTGACGTTTGGAGACTGGATGGCACTGCATACGACCCCAAGAATACCATCCCTAAAGTCAAGCATGGTGGTGGCAGCATCATGCTGTGGGGCTGTTTCTCAGCCAAGGGGCCTGGCCATCTGGTCCGCATCCGTGGGAAGATGGATAGCACGGCCTAACTGGAGATTTTGGCCAAGAACCTCCGCTCCTCCATCAAGGATCTTAAGATGGGTCGTAATTTCATCTTCCAACAAGACAACGACCCAAAGCACACAGCCAAGAAAACCAAGGCCTGGTTCAAGAGGGAAAAAATCAAGGTGATGGAGTGGCCTAGTCAGTCTCCTGACCTTAACCCAATTGAAAACTTGTGGAAGGAGCTCAAGATTAAAGTCCACATGAGACACCCAAAGAACCTAGATAACTTGGAGAAGATCTGCATGGAGGAGTGGGCCAAGATAACTCCAGAGACCTGTGCCGGCCTGATCAGGTCTTATAAAAGACGATTATTAGCTGTAATTGCAAACAAGGATTATTCCACAAAATATTAAACCTAGGGGTTGAATAATAATTGACCCACACTTTTATGTTTAAAATGTATTAAAATTCAACTGAGCAACATAACTTTTTGGTTTGTAAGATTTATGCTTCTGTTAATAAATCCTACTCTTGTTTGCAGTTTGAAGGCTCTAACTTATTTGCATCTTGTCAAAGCACCTAAATCTGCAGGGGGTTGAATACTACTTGTGGGCACTGTATACACACACCATACACACCACACACACAGTCACACACACACACATAGCACCGCTTCTTACCGGGTCCTGTGCTGTCCTCTGTGCTCCGGTCCGGTCCCCGAGATGATCCTCTGCCGTCCGCCGTGTTCCGGTGCCGTTTTGCACCGGTATTGCCGGTCCTAGGCTCCATGGTCCCTGCTCTTCCGGAGTTCAGGCCGCAGCTCCGCCCAGGTCATAGTGTGGGCCAATCAGCATAGCGGCGCTCACGTCAGAAGCAAGCGTCATCGGGCGTTGCCTCTGACGTCAGTCCCAACCCCTTGCTCACCCCAGAGGAAAGCGCAAAGACTGTGCAGGGTCTAACGTCCTGACCGTCTGTACCAGAAGGTGGGGATTCCAAATTCTCAGGGCCGGCAGCCTAGCTTATGCAGCAGCAGGAGCCAATACCAAGCACAGTAAGGGAGCCAAAGACCCAGCCGGATGGGAAGAAACCCTGAGTTGCTCTCAAAGACCCGTGGACAGCTCCATATAACATCTGCTCTAGTAAAGGATTGAGAAAACTATAAAACAGTGAGTCTTGATATTCCTTGTGCCCATGGCCCTTCATCCCACACATAGACTATTTACCCTGCCCCGGGGATTGGCTTTACCCGTGGAGAGCCGTCCCATCCTCGCTACCATCCATCATCCCCGGAGGTTCTGCAGCAGCGGTGGCCATTCCTAGCCACACACCACGGGTGGCGTCACGAAACCTCCTTGTATATAACCCCTGTCTCAACAACGCCAGAAAATCCCCTACTCTTTAAGGCTGAACCCAGGCCATGGGACCGGGTCATGACTTCCGTGACTTCCTCAAGAGATAGCAATGGCCCGGTCTTGAGTACCCCACGGCTCTGGGGGCGAATCAGATATCATAGTGGTGGGGTGCTCTATGAGGGCATTAAGTAAGGGTACTACACAGTGTGGAGGGGAGTCTTGGTGGTCTAGTAGTAGGTGGACACTAATGAGGAGGAGTTGCTGGTTCTGTGTGAGCTCAGGTGTTAGGGGGTGTACATAGAGCCAGAATCAGCACACGGAGAATGCATTGGGACCCTGGACTACTGGCGGGGACCCACTCGCCATCTGGGACACTGTTCGTGCTGCTTGCAGGATGGTGTCCCCTGCCCTGCATTTGCACTGCTTCCTCCCTCTAAGGGTACCTTTACACGCCGCAATTTTTGGCGGTGATAGGAGGCAATGTAATGTGCGCGTGCACGTTTTTCATGGTTGCCTCCGAACGCCGAAGGCGCTTTTACACGCCGCAATTTCGCCCTCAACTTAAGGTGATGTGTTGTCCCGGAAGTTCCCGCACCAACAGCGGGGAAACATCCGGTAGAGTTTAGTCGCCGCTTCACACGCCGCAATCCCCAAAGGAATGTGGGCGTACCTGTTCAGCGCGGCGAAAACATAGGCGTGCCAAATTGTTTTACACCGCGCCCCAAACACGTTCATTGGACAACGCAATAGCGTCCTGATTGGCCAGCCTGTGCTGAAAGACTGGCTAATACAAGACGCCATTGTCTCAGAGTTTGGAAGGAATACACGCTCGTGTCGTGACAAGTGGCTGCTCCAAGACACTTTCGAGGCGCACAAGCGTCACACAGGAGCTGTTTTGTGAAGAACAGTGACTTACACTACACAATGGTTTGCTATGTGTGAGTCTGTAGCTGATGTTGGGATATACACACAACACTATGTCCATATGTGCCAACATTGGTCCATGCCATGGCACAGCTACCATGGCACAACTGAACTATGTTTGTGTACACATGTTTTTGTGTTTAATGGCCTGTCCCAACGTCCTCCACAAACACCATTGTTTGCTCAATGTGTGTGAACACGTGCCTCTGTGACCACAACACATCACAATGGATATGTACACACAGTTGCGCCATACATTGTGGCCAAAAGGGCTGGACCTGTGTACTGCATATTACCACACAATGTTTCACAGACCCATCACTAGCTTTTCACGGATCATATATCTCTGTGCACAGCATAAAGCTATGTGCAACTGCCCTGTATCCCAAAGTAACGACACACACAGATTGTTGTTTGGATCCAATATTTTTAACTTTATATTTTTGTGCACCGAAAAATTAAGGTCAAAAACACACACAAAATAACATAAAACAAAAGTGTTAACATCACACAAAGAACTGGAACATGATGAGAAATAATGTAAAACAAAAACATGTCAAAGTAAAAAACCCACAAAAAGAACCTAACTACCGTATATACTCGTGTATAAGCCGACCCGTGTATAAGCCGACCCCCCTACTTTTGCCCCCAAAACCTGGGAAAATCTATTGACTCGTGTATAAGCCGAGGGTGGACCCCAGCACAGGTATACAGCCCCCAGCAGTGTGGTATACAGCAGCCTCCCCAGTGGTATATACAGGCCCCAGCAGTGTTACAGCAGCAGCCCCAGTGGTATATACAGCAGCAGCCCCAGTGGTAGTATACAGCAGCCCCAGAGGTATATACAGCAGCCCCAGTGGTAGTATACAGCAGCAGCCCCAGTGGTAGTATACACGCAGCCCCAGTAGTATATACAGCCCCAGTGGTAGTATACACGCAGCCCCAGTAGTATATACAGCCCCAGTGGTAGTATACAGCCCCAGTGGTAGTATACAGCAGCCCCAGTGGTATATTCAGCCCCAGTGGTAGTATACAGCAGCCCCAGTGGTAAATACAGCCCCAGTGGTAGTATACAGCCCCAGTGGTAGTATACAGCAGCCCCAGTGGTATATACAGTCCCAGTGGTAGTATACATACAGCCCCAGTAGTAGTATACAGCCCCAGTGGTAGTATACAGCCCCAGTGGTAGTATACAGCAGCCCCAGTGGTATATTCAGCCCCAGTGGTAGTATACAGCCCCAGTGGTAGTATATAGCCCCAGTGGTAGTATACATACAGCCCCAGTAGTAGTATACAGCCCCAGTGGTAGTATACAGCCCCAGTGGTAGTATATAGCCCCAGTGGTAGTATACATACAGCCCCAGTAGTAGTATACAGCCCCAGTGGTAGTATACAGCCCCAGTGGTAGTATATAGCCCCAGTGGTAGTATACATACAGCCCCAGTAGTAGTATACAGCCCCAGTGGTAGTATACAGCCCCAGTGGTAGTATATAGCCCCAGTGGTAGTATACATACAGCCCCAGTGGTAGTATACAGCCCCAATGGTAGTATACAGCCCCAGTGGTAGTATATAGCCCCAGTGGTAGTATATAGCCCCAGTGGTAGTATACATACAGCCCCAGTAGTAGTATACAGCCCCAGTGGTAGTATATAGCCCCAGTGGTAGTATTCATACAGCCCCAGTAATAGTATACAGCCCCAGTGGTAGTATATAGCCCCAGTGGTAGTATACATGGCCCCAGCAGGGCCCCCCTCATAATTTGGCGCCCCCACCTCCCTTTTTGGGCCCCCCCGCATGCAGCGCTGCGCATATACATTACCGGTCTAGCAGCTGTCACCCTCCGATGGCGGATTGCGGCTCCCGGCTCCGGGCTCCATCTTCCTCGCTGTCTTCCTGCTTTGTGACCGGGGCTCATCGCGCATCGCGATGACGTCATCGCGACGCCGGCCGGTCACCTGACAAGCAGGAAGACAGCGAGGAAGATGGAGCCCAGAGCCGGGAGCCGCGATCCGCCATCGGAGGGTGACAGCTGCTAGACCGGTAATGTATATGCGCAGCGCTGCATGCGGGGGGGGCCCAGAAAGGGAGGTGGGGGCGCCAAACTTTGAGGGGGCCGTATTGACTCGCGTATAAGCCGAGGGGGGCACTTTTCAGCCCAATTTTTGGGCTGAAAAACTCGGCTTATACGCGAGTATATACGGTAACTAACTAAAGAATGTGCACACACAAAAAGAAAAAAACAAATCCTCATGGTGCAGCCACCCTGGTGACTACACCCTTCTCATCATGTTTCTGCCTGACAACTCCAGCCACTCTACACCTGCTGGTGCTGCCAGGCCACTGCCCCTGGGCCATTAAAGTAGGAGCAGTATGCGTCTCTACTGTTTCTGGCCTCCTGCCGAGTCCAACCCTGGCTCAGCGGCTGGAGTGGTGCTACACCATGGTCGGTTGCACGTCAATCCCCGGGACAGACCTCCCCTATTGTGGGGTCCACTGAATCCACATAACTTGCCAGCGTGTATGATGACCGATCCCTACAACGCAGAAAGTTATGCAGCACACAGCAGGCCAGCACTACCACATCAATAGATTCCAGTTTCATATGCAGACGTGTATGAAAAACCCGGAATGTGTTGGACATGATCCCGAACGCATTTTCAACCACACGGCGGGCCCGGGATAGCCGGTAATTGAAAATGCGCTGCTCAGAAGTAAGGGTCCTCTGGGGATATGGCCGTAGTAGGTGTGCCTGAAGTGGGAAGGCTTCATCCCCCACAAACGCAAAGTTTAAATGATGGGTGGTCTCATCATTTGAGGGCAAGTTCAGACCACCTGCCCTTAGGTCTTGGGCCAAGGGGCAGTGTGCGAACACACCCCCATCAGAGATACACCCGTTCATTCCAACGTCCACGTAGAGGAACTCATAGTTCGCATCCACCAGGGCCATGAGAACCACACTACAATATCCTTTGTAATTGTAATACAAAAACCCAGAGTTTTGGGGGTTTGGTGATCCTCACGTGCTTACCATCCAATGCCCCTCGCCGCAGTTTGGGAATTGCCAGCGGTCCTCAAACCCTCTGGCAACATCCATGCATTCAGCGGGTGTTGTTGGAAACTGCATATAGAATGGCAACAAACTACTCCTGATGGCCTCACACGTCTCGGGGATCAGGCAGCTCAGCAGGGACAGTGATACACGTGAAGTGTATTGCAGGTCGGTCCTTGAACGACTTGTTGCCAGGAACCGCAAAGTGACAGCCAAACGCTCCTCAGGTGGCACAGATCGATGCATCACAGTGTCCTGTCGGGCTATCAATGGCCTTATGCATTCCAAGAGGAATGTGAAAGAGTGCTCGGACATACGGAGGTAGTTCCTGAAGTCATGCGGACTACGATCCTCCAGCTCACGCATCAGCTGCATGTGGCTCCGGGTGTCCCGGTGCAGAAGCCAATCCCGAGCCCACACACGCCGTGGTCTCCGAGCCCGCAACCTCTCATATCTATCCTCCAGCCACAATTGCTCTTCCACCAAGGCAAGAGCCACAATAGCATCTCCATCCAGGTTGAACATCATCTCACGTACACCTGCAAAAATGATACAAATAAACATCAGTATAAGAACGCTTCATCACACATCATCTACGCACACCATCTCCTTCCCTAACCATCTACTGGCCACTTTCCCACAGCATACCCAAGTGTGCTCACCAGACCACACACATACATATAGATCACCAATTAAGGCCCAAACACAACATTGCAGTGTCTGGCAAGCAAACCTGGTCACTCTACACCCCTAGCCCACCAGTACAATACATCTCCCTTGTCAAAAGCAACACATCATGAGGCTAAGGCCATATACGTGGCCATAATGTTGACGTGTGACCACAAGGCATGGTCAAACACATAGGTCACATTATTTATTTTTTTACCAAAATATAGACAATTACATTAGACACGTACCCCTAGCCTTTGTGGGTCATGGTCAAAATATCACGCCATGCAGCACACTATTGAATACTCATCATGTCCAAGACACATCACTGATGTGTTGTTAACACAGGATCTTCAGAGGCAGACATTTGCAGAAGCCACACGCTCGACTCCACATCCGATTTTGGCCTTAAACGTCCCGTTGTGTATGGTAAACGACTGTACTATGTGTCCTCAATTCAGATGATCCCCGCAACTAAAGACACACGCATCCTTCAAACATGATCCTGTATGGCAAGAGCAATATGACGTTTCAATGAGGATAGGGTTTAGGTTGTCAAAACACTCAAGAATCCATTTGCCAGGACACAATAGAAAATAGTTTTACTAACTTCACGAGGAACTACATACCCCACCACTTGGGCGTGACCTACACTACACAATAGCGTCCCGCATTGTTAAGGTGCTGTTAACGCAACACAGCCATATCACAGTTCATGTTTGCACATCACTACTTACTTAACGACTCTGGGCAGCAAGCGTGACCGACCTCGGGCTTGTGTGCTTTTTATATGCCAACCAATCAGACCGCAGCGGCGTCTTGGAATCGACGTAGCCGCCTGGGCGTACGCAGGTGCGACCAATGATGATGCGCCATTGCGCTTTTGTGATTGGTCAGCTTGTGTTTAAATAAGCTTGTGCTGTGGCGCCACCGCTGCTCCGACTGGAATGTGCATTGTGCTAGTAGTGTCTCATCACAAGATCTCTGTTGGTCAGACGGTAAGTGGGGGCACATGTGATTGGGCACTCCTGGACGTTATTTTCTGTGTGCTGCTGACCCATATGTTGGCTGATGTTTGTGCGCCTTATGTACAGCTTCATGAATGGTGAGGAGGCAGCAAAATCGTGATACTCCACCTCCCCCCCGGAGACAGCCCAGCAGAGCAGGAACGTCACAAGGCCGCTGGGTGTATGAGGAGGGGGAGGCCCCATTGTCTGATCCATCTGAGGAGGAGGAAGAACAAGAGCCCTACTAGCTAATGCACAACCTTGGACCTTGGCCCAGAGAGACAGTTGTTTTATGGCCAGGTGTGCCCCCTTTTTTGCCACACATTTTAACCAAAGTTTAAAAAAAAAAAAAAAAGTTAAAAATATTAATTTAGCCACAACTCTGTCCATATCTGTGTCACGTTCACCAGTATGTTTGTGTGTGTGTGTTTGTTACTGTGGGTGTCATACACTGCACATTGATGTCATATAGGGGTGCATGGCGGGTGTAATGGTCCAGTATGGTGACATGTTTGCAATGTCACAGCATATACCTCTAGATAAACCTTGGCCCAGTGTGGTTGGTGAAATGTAACCTCACAAACGTTACCCTGTGTGTGCTGCAACAAGGGATGACACAGGATGTAGCTGGTCAAAATTTTATTACAGACCAACATTTTGAAATAACAGTGCCAACACAATCAAACAGCCTTTGTCAGCTTAGGAGTAGCCAAGACACACTACCCACTTTCCCAATGTGGGACACTATAAGAAAAGAGGCCAACGTGGCCAAAAAAAAAAAACAGGTGCCAACATGGCAACAGGGAATAAAAAAAGGTTCCAACATGGACAACAATGATTCGGGGAGTCATGTCCCATTATTGGGTGGGAGGTGATACATTAGGGGCCCTGCCGGACTGGGTTGTCTGGAGGGCGTGGATCATGGCACCCAAGCTGGCAAGGTGTTGCTGCCCTTCTTGGTGTGCCCTCTCCATATGCTGCTGTGCCTGCTGGTGAGCCAGCAGCAGCTCCTCAATGGTTGGTACACCTGTATGGGAAAGAAGGACATTAGTGAATTACCTGTGTATGTGTAGGTGGTTGTTTAAGTGAATAGAAATTGATTATACGTACGCAGCACATCACCATCCCGGGTGTCATCTGGAGGAGATGGGGATGGGCTGACAGCCCAGCCTGCAGCATGTGCTTGTTCCCCTTCAGACAAAATAAACAAAAAAAACAAGAGTAAGCACATACTGGTGTCTGGAGCACACAATAAAGTACATTAGCAAGCTTGTAGGCCTTAGCAGACACTTTCCACCATACACAGCACCAGCAGGCTCAAGGTGAGAGTGTGGGGACCGCATCACCCCAGGGCTTGGCAGGGAGCTTGAGATGCTGGGGGGGTGTTGCTCCTGGGCTTGGGGTTTGGGGCCACAGGATGGAGCTTGCTGCTCCCCAGGGTCCAGGGTTGCCTGCAGCCAAGGCTTGTGACCCTGGTGTGGAGGGACTGGCTGGGTCCTCCGGGGCTGGGGCTGCTGGAGTCCCAGGTGGAGGGAGTGGCAGGGCCCTCCGGGGAAGGTGATGGGGGTGTGCCGGGTGCCATTGGGGACTGTGGAGCGTCCCCAGACACAGGGTCCTCGTCATCTGTAATATCAAACATGATAACAGACAAATTTAACAAAAGGAACACAACATAGGGAATACACCTTGTGTGTGTGTATGAATGTCATGAGGGCGTGAATGGTACGGTAATAGGTTATGGTCGGCGACGACCCTATGGTGAGGGCCCACTCTGGTTTGGGACATGAGTCCAACACCAGTGTCCACATATTTTGAATGTTAGCTAACCCTTGGCTTAGTATGGTAGGTTTTTGAAACTTGAACACAAGAGCAGCCAGTAAGCATCAGGTGTTTGCACCATGGCGGCCAACACATAGCAGTGAGATTGTAGTCAGTGTTCTGTATTGTGATCAATGTGTAGCAAAATAGTATGTGTCACAGGTCACACATATGTGCTGCAAGGTGTCATGTGGGTCTTCAACATCTTATTAATATGTTGTTGTTACCTTTGCAGTCAGGACACAACTATTTTTGTCACCACACAGTTCATGGACCACTATAGCCACGACCATTTCGATGATAAATTATTGTTTTGTACACCTTCATGTTGCAGTGTAACCAACATGCAGATGCACATTGGTGACAGCTCCACATGGTGGCTTAGGCCACATTATGTGGCATATAAAAGAAGGAGGGGGAACAAGAGGCGCAATAGTGCCCTATCACTATGGCACTAAGTACAAAGTGGTGAAAAAGGGGGTTCACTCACCTGAGGCAGTTATGTCACCCACAACTGGCTTGAAGGCGTATTCAATGCTTATTACCAGATGGCTGCTGCAGGATTTCCACCGTCCACACAAGTGTGGAAACACATCAAGTTGTAGGGAAAAAATGGTGTATCACAATCCGCGCTGCCAGAATCATCCACTCCAAAAGTAATGCACATGAAGATGGAACTTCAACATAACTCCTTTATTTCCTCCTACGCGTTTCGGTGCCCTCCTGGCACCTTCCTCAGGGATCTCCAGGGAACTCTATTTGCATATTCATATTTCCCAGGGGGCAATGTGCCTAGGAATTCACTGTGTTTGAGCGCTTTAGCCAGCTGCCCACAGTGTTTTCTTGGACTGGTCTCCCTGAGATCAGTGAATACTTTGCAATCTTGGTCTACTAGGCCTTGCTCCCACCTAGCCAGAATCCTACTCCACACTGATGAGGGGCAACACCCCGAAACAGCTGTATGTGGATGGATACCTGGCCTTGGTATTCCTTTGTCATATCTGTAAACTTGTAAAAGAGCTGGATATTGACTAAAAGGGCCACTTAACATGGTTGTTATGGTGTTCTCCACAAGGAGCCACCCCTTGGCTGGGTCCTTCCCTGGAGGGATATATGGCTAGTCCTGTGTTTGAGACTCCTAACCGAGGCTCCACAGACTCTATATGCATATTCTTAATTCCCTATATGGCACATGTGTTGCACATTGGCTGTTTTTATTCAGATGTTTATTTTTGGAAATTAAAGATACCAGATGTATGAGGCGGGTTCTATGAGGCAATTTGTGCACATGTGTCTGTCTGTGTGGTGTGTGTCCCTGGGGTGTGTGTGTCCCAGTGGTGTGCATGTGTCCCTGTGGGGGGTCCCTGTGGTGTGTGTCCTTTTGGGGGGAGGGGTGTCCCTGTGGTGTGTGTCCTTGTGGGGGGAGGGGTGTCTCAGTGGTGTGTGTCCATCCCTATGGGGTCTGTGTGTTCCTGTGGGGTGTGTGTGTTTCTCTGTGTCCCTGTGGGATGTGTATGTGTGTATGTCCCTGTGGTGTGTGTGTCCCTGTGGGGTGAGTGCATGTGTCCCTATAGGGCAGTGATGGCGAACTCCAGGCCTCGAGTGCCACACACAGTCCAGGTTTTCAGGATTTCCTTAGAGTTTGACAGTTGGTAATTTGATTGCCAACAGTCAAATGCAATGGAAATCCTGAAAACGTGCACTGTGTGTGGCACTCGAGGCCTGGAGTTCGCCATCACTGCTATAGGGTGTGTATGTGTATGTCCCTGTGGTGTGTGTGTCCCTGTGGGGTGAGTGCATGTGTCCCTATAGGGTAATATGTGTGTGTGTCCCTGTGGGAGGGTGTCTGTGTTGTGTCTGTCTCTTTGAGGAGTGTTTGTTCGGGTGCGTGGTGAGTATCCAATGTTGGGGCTCCAACTTAGCTGTTACTCTTTGTGTGCATGTGGTGTGTATACATGTGACATGTCCCTGTGTGTGGTGAATATCTCATGTTGGGGCCCCACCTTAGTGACTATATGCTGGTATATGCTGTTAGTCTTTGGCGCTATCATTAAGCCCCTCTCATTCACAACTGTCAACTGGTAACTGTCACTTTTTCCCCATTATGTAGATAGGGGCAAAATTGTTTGGTGAATTGGGACGCGCAGGGTTAAAATTTCACCTCACAACATAGCCTATGACGCTCTCGGGGTCCAGACGTGTGACTATGCAAAATTTTGTGGCTGTAGTTGCGACGGTGCAGATGCCAATCCCGGACATACCCACACACACACACACACACACACACATACACACATTCAGCTTTATATATTGGATTTGTATACAGCCAGTATGTGTATACACTGCCTCTGAGACCCTCTCGCCACAAACACCTGGAGCCGCCCTGGGTGCACCCGTCCCTTATGGGTGTGGGATGTGTAGTCCCCGCTCTGTGCGGACCGTGCACACTGTACAGGCTGTAGCTAGGCCGCAGCACAAGAACTGAACGGGAGGACGCTGTTGCCATGACGATGACATTGTGGGTGGAGCCTCGTGACGTTCCCGGCATGCTCCTGTGCCGGCGGCCCCGCCTCCTCTGCTGACAGTGACCATGGCGCCGGTGTACAGCAAGTACCTGACTGTCCGCAACTCCTCCGCGGCCGGGGCGGCGCTCGTCCTGCTGTACCTGCTGAGCAAGAGGCGAGCGAACGGGTGAGAGGCCGGGGAGGGGAAGGAGGAGGGAGAGAGGGCTGACGGCGGCCCGAGGACGCTGCCTCCTGCCTGTGTCATTGAGACACCTGACTAAGTCACCGGCTGCTCCTCCACCGCACTGCTGGGACTTGTGGTTCTTTTCACGCACGCTGAAGCTTGTGGTTCTTCTCAAGCACCGCTGGGGCTCTCAGTTGTCCTGGTGCTCTGCCGGGGCTCGCAGTTGTCCTGGTGCGCCGCCAGGGCTCGCGGTTGTCCTGGTGGACCGCCGGGGCTCGCGGTTGTCCTGCTGCGCCGCCGGGGCTCGCGGTTGTCCTGCTGCGCCGCCGGGGCTCGCGGTTGTCCTGCTGCGCCGCCGGGGCTCGCGGTTGTCCTGCTGCGCCGCCGGGGCTCGCGGTTGTCCTGCTGCGCCGCGGGGCTCGCGGTTGCCCTGGTGGACCGCCGGGGCTCGCGGTTGTCCTGCTGCGTCGCCGGGGCTCGCGGTTGTCCTGCTGCACCGCCGGGGGCTCGCGGTTGTCCTTGCGCGCCGCCTGGGGCTCGCGGTTGTCCTCGTACACTCCCTACCCCACGTCTCCTCCGTGAGGAATGTCCTGACAATCTGGAATAGCAGATATAGTTATGAGTTGTCGGGGTCAATAAGGAATAATGTTCACATAGAAGGGAGGATGACACTGACTGCTGGACAGGTGGTAGCACTGACAGTGGGTATATAGGGGGCATCTAGTGGAGGGGCGGTGGTATAATGCATCCATAGGACAGGGCTGGAGAGATTCTCTATACGAGGAGTCGTGAAGAGTTCATTACTGTGACCTTTGCATCTTGTGAGTGATAGGCACATCTCCGCTGTGTGATGATCTCTGTACGTTGCACTCTCGCGTCATATTCCCATGTGGGAGAGTTACAGCAACACCCGCGGCCCGTCTGTTTCTAAATGTTTAGTGTACATGATCTTGTTGGGTGTGATGGGTGCTGTCACCCTGCCGATCTTGTTTAGATCTGTGCTGCAGCTCCACAGCAATCACATAGGGGAAACGTTATGGCAGCAAAGTCAATGACAATTCTGCAGTGCTGTGCACACATTCAGGTTTTTTTTCTTGCAGATTTTAGTGCAGAAAAAAGCAGCATTCCCATTCCTGGTGCGATTTTCTCATAGACTATATAATAGAAACACATGGGAAAAATGCACCTAAAATGCTAATAACGCAGTTTTTTTTCCAGCCAGGTGATGCAGATTTGGTGCAGAAATAGTCTGTTTGGTGGTCACGTAGCCAGAAAAGTATATGAGATTTATAGACCCTCGTACCCTCTGCTTTTACATTTTTGTTTTTAAGCTATGGAAGCGGACCTGTGAGAGTTCCTGAGCTGCAACATGTCTATTTCTCCTGCTGTAAACCTGTTTTATTTGCAATTTTTCTCTACAGGCTTAAATGAGCAGTGGAACATCTGCAGATGTAAAATGCTCATTCATTTCTATTAAGTTTCCGTAGCTGAAGATGCACTTAGATCACGTAATCTTCACGTGACTTTCTAAATGAAGCTTTATCAGCGTGAAGTATCAGATGTGTCCACATGTCGTGTATTGTTTTTTTATTGTATTGCTGTAGTGGCGCTTTAAATCTATGACCCCCTGTCTGGTACTCGCCTTCCTGCAGATTCACCTTTTTCCACTGTTGCTCTGGTCGGTCTCTTGTGATTTGTGACCTGTCAGCAGCTCCAGTGTTTCATAGAGAACGCCGGAAGTCACAACTCAATACATCTCTATGAGTACCTCGTTCTGGCTCACTTAGAGATGCCTTACTATGCTGGTGAATCAAAAAACTTCTCTCCATTCCACCATGAATTAAATGTTTCAATCAAACACATTGGATCTTTCTCTAGCACTTGGAGGGTATGTCAATTACTACCGAATCCTGCAGAGAAAGGGCAATGGGATGCTCCCGCACAGGTGGTTTCACTGACCCGTGTGACGTATCCGCAGTGATACCGGTACGGGTGCGTCCTTTTGCTTCATTGTTAGTGCGGGTGCGTCCAGTTGCTTCATTGTGAGGGATTCCAGGGGAATTCGGGGGGTGCAGGTCTTTCCTGCCTTCTCCTGGATTCCAAAAAAACGTCTGGGTGAAGCCAGCCTTAGCCATGATGTCCACAGTGAATGTAACTAGCCGGGAGCTCCTGGCTGCACCTGTCTACTATGGCGATGAGCGCCCACAAATCAGTGTCTGAACGCAGCTGAGAAATAATTGTTGGGTCTTGAGTAGAATGTCATCGTAGTATAATAGGAATTTCCATGTTTTGTGTTTGCTGTTAGTGAATAGGTAGACACACTTGTGTACAGGCTAATCTACCCTCTGTCAGCTAAACCCATCAGCCGCACACATTTTATTACAATGTATCTGGGGAGACTTAGAATAAAAAAGAATAAGCAAATACCCTGCAGTAAATAAATAGTAATAGTACATGTAAGTAACATAAGGTACCTGGCTGACACTATTGTGATCAACACAGCATAAAAGCCGTCACACCAGGACAAGGTGTCCCCAGTCAGGATGGTCCCTAAGGCTACGTTCCCACAATCAGCTTTTGGTGAGTTATTGATTTTGCAGAACATCTTCATCATATATGTACATTAGGTTACTTGTGTTTCTTTTCAGTAACATGTTTTTTGACTGCAGTTTTTGCCTCTTGATTGTGTCATTCTTTTTTGTTTTTGATGATTCCTGCTGTTTGGCTTTGACAGAATTTTGATCTACTTTATCTTACATTCGTTCTTTGTGCGTTTCCACCAGAGCTGTGCAGTCGGAGTTTGTAGTTTGGCTTACTGACTCCACAGCAGAAAGACACTGAAAATACATGAGTGTTTTTACCTTCTAATTTCCGTATCTAATACAAGTCTATGGGGAAAATCTGTACAGAAAATTCAGGTACCCACAAGAGAGATTGACATACTGCAGATGTGAAACCTGCACTGTGGGTCAGTTTACAGTGAGTAAAAAAGAAACAGAGGGCGGCAGATTTCTGTAAATCCCATATACCGTACTTTGCTGGAACTATAATGTGCACCTCTTTTTACACAGTGTCAAACTCGCCAACAGCTCATTGTGGGCACACAGCCTACTTGTAGTTCACCACTCTATGTGCCAGCAGGCTCACAATAGACAGGAGCAAAGCAGGACCCAGGCCTGACTGTTCCAACACCTGCCTGAGGAAAGCTATATCGACAAAATGCACAGCCCCAAAAGAGGCACCCCTGTGTCTACAATGTACCAAAAACCAAAGAACTGAGCTTGAAGACATGTTATTAGAAGTGTAATTTGTAGGTGCACATTCACGCTGTGAAAATTACCAGACGAAAACTAGGATGAGAACAAATTAACATAAGGTTATGTTCACACAGGCGTTTTTGCGGCATTTTTGTGCTCAGTTTTTACCATGGTTTTACGCTAATCTAAGGCCCCTTTCACATCAGCGTTATTTTTAAATTGCGGCAGATGCGGTGAAAAAACCGCATCTGCCGCGATTAACGCATAACCGCGACACCTGCGGCACAGTTGCGACAAGCCCCATGCAATGTCTATGGGGTTTGCAGTAAGGGTGCGGCAGGTGCGGTATCGGCACTTGCGGCAGGTGCGGCCGCAAAAAAACCGCGGCTGACTGTTTTTTTTCGCGGACGCACCTGCCGCACTTGCCGCACCTGCCGCACCCTTACCGCAAGCCTCATAGACATTGCATGGGGCTTGCCGCAGGTGTCGCGGTTATGCGTTAATCGCGGCAGATGCGTTTTTTTCACCGCATCTGCCGCGATTTAAAAATAACGCTGATGTGAAAGGGGCCTAAGGCCGGCTTCACACCACGCTTTTTTGGATTCAGGTCCTGTCCGGTGCTTTGCAGGATGCACCGCACAGAACCTGACAACACTGGACGAGCAGAAACTGAGGGCAAATATGCCCTCTGATCCTGTCTTTAACAGGATTCGTTTCTGCTTGTTGCTGGTGCCCGCAGTGCTAAAATTTCAGCTCATGTGTGCAGGGGAGTTACCCGAGGTGCGTCGATTTCAGCCGATGGTAGAGTGGAGCTCTCCATGGTGCTGAACTGCAGCGCCGTCTCTGAAATGCTGCTGCTGTCCATGGTGCTGTATGAGTGCAGCTGCATTTCAGAGCCGCCGCTCTTCAGTACCAGGCATCCGGGAAACAATCCAGTTTGTTTGCCGGATCTGTGGTGATTCGGCGCCCATAAACTCCCATGTTATGGGTGCTGGATCGCCAGATCCGGGAGGATCTGGTTTTGTTCGATTTTTGCACCAGGCACAAAAAATGATGCAGACTCCGATTGTGTCCGGTGCAAAAGTGGAACACAACCGGATCCAGCCGGAAAAGCACAAAATATAACCAATCCGGCCCCATAGGGAAACATGGGGCCAAAACGGGATCATGTTCTGTCCGGTTCAAACTGGACAGAACCTGAAACCAAAAAAATCATGGTGTGAAGCCTGCCTTAACATGCATTTTTGTTTTCCAGCAAAATCTGTGTGATTCAGAGAAAAGCTGTCCACACACTGGTTTAATTACCTTGTTTTCTGCGTTTTTGCATCGTTCTATGGCAAATCTGCAGCAAAAACACCGTAAAACGCAGCAAATCTCCTGCCAAGAAATCAGGCGTTACTAGAAACCCCTAAGGTTTTGCTGCATGTACTGGTGGCACAATGGCTCAGTGGTTAGCACTGTATGGTGGCTCAGTGGTGAGCACTGTATACGGTGGCTCAGTGGTGAGCACTGTATACGGTGGCTCAGTGGTGAGCACTGTATATGGTGGCTCAGTGGTTAGCACTGTATATGGTGGCTCAGTGGTTTTCAGTGTATATGGTGGCTCAGTGGTGAGCACTGTATATGGTGGCTCAGTGGTGAGCACTGTATATGGTGGCTCAGTGGTGAGCACTGTATATGGTGGCTCAGTGGTGAACACTGTATATGGTGGCTCAGTGGTGAGCACTGTATATGGTGGCTCAGTGGTGAGCACTGTATATGGTGGCTCAGTGGTGAGCACTGTATATGGTGGCTCAGTGGTGAGCACTGTATATGGTGGCTCAGTGGTGAGCACTGAAGTCTTGCAGCGCTGAGGTCCTGGGTTCAAATGCCACCAAGCATGACATCTGCTCAGAGTCTGTATGTTCTCCATGTGTTTGTGTAGGTTTCCTCTTGGTTCTTTGGTTTCCTCCCACAAGCCTAAAACATACTGATAGGGAATGTAGATTGTAGCTATGTGGACAATGATGATCACATCTATAAACGCTACGGAATTATAAATGTAAATAACATAGAGTGCTTAGTTAACACTATTTTGATTTAAAACAAAAAAAAAAAAAAAAAAAGTGTAAAATCCATTTCACCGGGTAAAGGTGTACCCAGTCACTCTTGTAGTTCACCTCAATGTGTCTCAGCAGACTTTTAAAATAGATTGGGGTGATGTAAAATGTATTACTTAGTAGTTCAGCTGACAGAAGATTGCTCACTGCTGAGAGTTTGCTATAATTGTAGCCCAGGCAATCTTGGACTATGTTCACAATGGTATCGTGTTTTCAGTTTATAATGAAATAAAACTACAAGGCATGATGGGATGGGGGGTGTGCCTCTGACTGGATGGGGGGTGTGCCTCTGACTGGATGGGGGGTGCGCCTCTGACTGGATGGGGGGTGCGCCTCTGACTGGATGGGGGGTGCGCCTCTGACGGGATGGGGGGTGCGCCTCTGACGGGATGGGGGGTGCGCCTCTGACGGGATGGGGGGGCATCTCTGATGGGATCGGTGTGTCTTCACTAGCAGGAATTTAATCACAGTGTATAATAATGTATTTAACCCTTTATTCTGCAAATAGTAATAAAGATTAATATTAGCAGGTGCCAGTGGCTTTATCCAGGGATTGGCCATGGACGCCCAGTACCATCTGACTGTATGACGTGTTCACACATGAAGCTTCAGTTGAATATTTACTGTGGTTTGTTTTGGATCCCAGACAGAATGGCCTTGAACTACATTTACGCACATTAGAGTGAATGTTGCAGTGTTTGCAGGGTTAATAGTTGTATCATTGACTGTTTTGTGCCATTCTTACAGTAGTTGTAAGTTATTCTATGTGCCGGGGAGAGGGGGGGGTACTGCTTTTGTGGTTGAAATTGTTTAAATCATTTTATCAGTTTAATTATGATTATAAAAGAGCTTTCCAGAATTTTTGTATGTCAATAATTAGCTTTTTGAGAAAATACCGATGTTAGCTATTCTCTACCTCTGACCCTCCAGCACTGATTCTCCACTGCAGCCCCAGCTATTGTCAGTAGGGCTGCAGCCTTGATGATATCATGTGACTTGCAGCCAATCACTGAACTTGATTGTCTGATTGCTGAGCTCCTTGATTAGCTGCACTGGTCATGTGATTTTGTTGCATTTTCACTGTTGCATCCATATATATATAATTTTTGGCCCTGGCGCAGCGGGGAAGAGGGTGGGTGGGGGGGGTGAGTGCAGTTGTTATTTTTAAAACTTTGCCAGAAAAAAAATGAAACCACAAATCCCCTCTATCGGCTTTTTGTTAATTCATATGGCTGCCATATAACACTACGTCACCTGCTGCTCTCTGCCAGTATTCCCCCCCCATAATGATCAGCTGATCTCACCAGCCCATTCCCATGCTGTGAGGGTTCAGTAGATATTCTAGATCAGTGTTTCTCAACTCCAGTCCTCAGGACCCACAAACAGATCTTGTTTTCAGCATCTTGTTAGGCTATGGGTTGAACTAGATGGACTTAAAGTCTTCCTTCAACCTTAAAAACTATGTTACTATGTTACTATGTTACTATCTCCTTAGTATTGCACAGGTGATAGTTTAAAGGGAACCTGTCACCTGGATCGAAGTCCCTACCCTATCACTACCTGTCCCTGCACCTTCCTAGCTGCTCCCTATCTATCCCTCTCTGAGCTAAATCCGCCCTATAAAGCTGCAGAAAAATAAGTTATAACTTACAGGAGTTCCTGAGGCTTGAGGACTGGAAAGGCGGCCCCAGGCTCCATTGTGCCCTCCTCGATGGTGCAGCGCACACCCCGCAGGACGGCGTTATTCTTTCTTGCAAGCCGCCTCTTTAATTTGGAACTCCCGCCCTCTATAGTACTATCAAGCACCGGCTGCTACGTCACTTGCGGTGCATTATGGGCCGCTCACGTGACCTCCCCCAGTGCATTATGGGCCGATCACGTGATCGCCCCCAGTTCATTATGGGCCTGATCACGTGATCGGCCCGGATCCGCGCATGCACAGTGTGCTTATTAAAGCCAGGATGATCACGTGATCAGGCCCATAATGCACTGGGGGAGATCACGTGAGCGGCCCATAATGCACTGCACCGCAAGTGACTTAGCGGCCGGTGCTTGATAGTTCTACAGGGGTGGGAGATTACAAATTAAAGAGGCGGCTTGCAAGAAAAAATAACGCCGCCCGGCGGGGCGTGCGCTCCACCATAGAGGAGGGCACAATGGAGCCTGGGCCGCCTTTTCAGTCCCCAGCCTCGGGGACTCCTGTAAGTGATAACTTATTTTTCTGTTGTTTTATAGGATGGATTTAGCTCAGAGAGGGATAGATAGGGAGCGGCTAGGAAGGTGCAGGGACAGGTAGTGATAGTGTAGGGACTTAGATCCAGGTGACAGGTTCCCTTTAATCACCTGCACTTGGGATAATTCAAATCCCTGTGCAATACTAAGGAAATCCTGAAAACACGACGTGTTGATGGGTCCTGAGGATGGAGTTGAGAGACTCTGATCTAGATGGAAGATTTGCTGCATTAGAATCCGCTGCGGTTTATACAGGCCGCATTGTGCAATGGTTTAGAAATGTGACCTATCTGCAGTGTGTACTGTCCAGCACTGCGGTTGTGAAATCCTCTTGTCATGTATCCTGCGGACATCAGTGCTTATATCACCCGGTGCAGTGGATATCGTGATCTCCCTGGGAACCCTTCCAGGACATAGCTGCATATAAAACGTCATTGTCCCAGTTTTTGTGTCTGTTATGTGTATGTAGAGCCATGCCAGTGATTGTAAGTATGGGATTACCTGTGCAAAACACCACAACACCTGAGATCTCATAGAGGGAGCTCAGAGCGACATATGATGGGCTCCGCTCTGCAATGTGCAGAACGTTATTCTGTTTCCTCTGCTGACAGTCATGACTGTCTGTCGCTATCTGCAGACTCCAGAGAGTGCGGTGTACCAGGAAATGGATGGGAACTCTTCAGCTGACATGAGAAGCAGTCAAGGTGAATATGTGTATAGAAGAGGTGATGGAGACTTTGGGTAAAGAAATGGATTATACTTTAAATCTCCATAAACATCAGCTGATTTGTAGGTTTCCTAAACATTGAAATGTTTGGTTTTACTAGTTTTTAGTGGAGTGAAAACCATGATGGAGCCACATTCAGCTCACACTTTATGACCTATACTTTTTTTTGCTCAATCTGCTGAGCTGCGGATTTGCAAAAGCCACAAGTTGGGGACCACGGCACTACAAAAGTGGAGGCTGTACTTCAGCAAGCAAACTATATAGACAAAGTGTGGCAGGACCTGTCCACGGGTGACTGGATACCAGGGCTATCAACTTCAAACAAAAATGGATTCCGACTTCATAGCCCTACGATAGTTAAAATGATGATCCACTACTGGACATTCCCTTCTTAATCAGCGACTGCTTATTAATATTCTGTCCAAGCAGACCTCTGTTCTTCCAAAATAGTAAATGCTGCAACAGTCGTGAGTTAACAATGTCACGTCATCTGCCTGGGAATGTTTGTCATTAGATTCTCTAACTAATCTTGTAGTTAACACAATATAAATATGGTATTTTTATTCAGAGCTGAATTCTTAATTCTGCTGGCTTCTACATTGGAACTCTGACATTATATCTTGTTTGTGTAATGTCTATACAGATTAGTTATGTCAGTTCATTAATATATTTCTATAGTCACCTTCCATGACAGCATAGGAGGTTGCCTCTCCACACCCTATTAGGGACTGGAAGCATGACAGGTTAAAAGGAGCCTCCCACCTCCCATTAGCCAGTGTCTTTCCTGTCCTCATTGGGCATGGAGAGGTTTTTCTTCTGTGTTGCGGGGTCGGCGATAGAAGAAGCTTTCCTGGCAGCTCAAGATCTGGTCAGGGACTCGCATGTGCTGGTCTATTTAGACAATGTCACCACGGTGGCCCACCTTCGCAATCAGGGCAGCTCGAGGTCCAACAACCTGATGGGCATCTCCAGTCAGATATTCTGCTGGGCGGAAGAGTTCCTTCAATCGCTGTCAGTGGTCCACCTGAGGGGCACATTAACCTTCAGACGGATTTCCTAAGTCGCAGGGATCTCCACCCAGGAGAGTGGAGCCTAGACCAAGCAGTATTCTGCAAGCTGGGGGGCAAGTTGGGGTCCCCTGGAGGTCGACCTGTTTGCTTCCATCCAAAACAGGAAGGTCAGAACATTCTTCTCCCTCAATCCCAGTGTTGATGCAGTCTGGGTAGACGCCTTCTCTCATGCTTGGAAATTTCGTCTGGCCTACGCCTTCCCTCCAAATTCCCTCCTAGCAAGAGTTCTGAAAAAGATCAGAGAAGACAGGGTCCCAACTATCTTCATAGTGCCTCTATGGCCAAAGAGGAGTTGGTACAATTTGACCATGTCTCTCAAGGTACATGGGCCAGTCCCACCTGGGTCCAGACTCGAACCTGCTATCACAGGGTTTGCTCTTCCATTCGGAGCCTCAGAAGCTCAAATTAGCTGCCTGGCTTCTGAAGCCCGGGTACTAAAGGCCCAGGGCCTTTCTGAAGGAGTTATTGCTACCTTACAGAATTGTAGGAAACCTGTTACGAATTCTATTTACAATAACATTTGGAAGAAATTCTCCTCTTCGTGCAGCCCCAACATGCCCAATCCTTTGAATCCAAATATTTCTGAAATATTGGATTTTTTGCAAAAGGGTCTGGATATGGGCCTTAAACCTAGCATGCTTAAGGTGTCAGCCCTAAATTCAGTCTTTGACGTGAAATTAGCCGGACATCGTTGGATCAAATGCTTTATGGTGTCGGCTACTAGGCTGTGTCCCAGACAGCGGATTCTCACACCGTTGTTGGATCTGAATGTGGTCCTTACTGGACTCTCCCATACTCATTATGAGCCTCTCTCATCCTTGTGAGGTAGCGTTGCGGTTGCACGGACGCAGGCACGGGATCCAGGCACCAGGGTTCACACAAAAACGTTTATTGCAACACAAGTCCAATATGTCACAGACCTCGGGTTCCGGGACGCAGCCGGAGTTGCCTGTTCCTCTTACTTCCCGGGCCACTCACTATCCTCATGAATTTCCAGGATCTAGCCACAAGGATCTGTGTCTGGCTCACACTCCTTCTCTGTCTGAGCCTAAAAGGGGGTTTACACGTTGCGATACCGGCGTCCAATTTCAATGAAAAGTCACGTGGTTCGATCGTTGGAGCCGATATCGTTCCTGCGTTGTATGGTGTGAACGTCCAATGCGATATCTGGGATTGAATGAGCGTGCTATTCAACCGCCAGATATCGCATGCCTATTGGAGCCGGATCGTTGCGTGTAAACATCCAACTCCGATGTGAAGTTCAACGTCACCCATTCACTCCCATGTTAAATGGTCGTTCCTGGGTTGGGGGGGCGTACACATCGCACGGACTTTGGATTCAGAAATCGCAACGTGTAAACCTCCGATGCGATGCGGGAGAAACGTGCACTAAATGCGCGCTCCCGTGCCATTGAATTGCGATATCGCAACGATATTGAAACGTGTAAACCCACCATTAGGAGTTGTGCTCACTCCCTCACTAAGGACCACACCCAGGGCACCTGTTTCCCTTTTAACACTTTCTGTTCCTGGAGGTAAAACCACTTCAAAACCCCGGAGTGGAAATATTCCTACACATGGAGGGAGCACAACCTGGGTGAGACGTACCGGCCATCATAGATAACCCCGGTCACAGTCTCGCATCCTGTAACATATGGTCTCTTTCCCACAAAACTGCTTTTCTTGTGGTTATTACATCTGCGAGGAGAATAGGGGAGCTGCAAGCCTTATCCATAAGGGAACCCTATTTGACAAATCGAGATGACAGTATCGTCTTCCAGCTGGATCCTTGATTCCTACCTAAAGTCGTCTCTGATTTCCATCACTCCCAAACTATTGTTCTCCCTTCCTTCTGTAAACAACCAAGGACTCCAAAGGAAGAGGAGTTTAATTCTCTGGATGTCCGCACAATTGTGTTACACTACTTGGACTTGACTGCACCTTGGCGTATTGACCACAATTTGTTCATTTAACTATTTGGACGCAACAAGGGCAGAAAAATAGCTAGAAGCATGATCGCTAATTGGATTAAGATAGCCATCATGGCAGCCTATCTTTGTCGGAACCTGACGCCTCTATCAGGATTCACGGCCCATTCAACTAGATCCACTTCGGTCTCCTGGGCTGAGTTAGCAGGGGCTTCACCTGAGCAGATCTGCAAGGCAGCCACATG
>JARQOC010000007.1:179784223-179831422 GCA_033576535.1 Allobates femoralis
CCAACAATGTCGGGATAGACAAAGGCCACGGAGAGCGGCCACCAGAGGCACACCAGGTAAAAAAGATTTTCCACGTTCTGTGGTATATCTTCCTGGAAACAGGTTTCCTTGCCCGATTCATAGTGGCAACCACTGTAGGAGAGAAACCTCTGGATGTCAGCAGCCAGGCCTCAAGAGCCATGCAGTCAATCTGAGGGCCCTGGAATCGAGGTGGAAGAATGGGCCTTGCGCGAGTAGATCTGCGCGTTCTGGAAGAGCCCACCTGTGTCCGCCTGACAGTTGCCACAGGTCCGGGTACCAAGACCTCCTGGGCCAATCTGGAGCCACTAGAATGGCCACTCTGCAGTCTGTCCTGATCTTCCACAGGACCCTGGGAATCAGAGCCAGAGGCGGAAACACATATGGCAGCTGAAAACTGGACCAGCTCAGGATCAGGGCGTCCGCCCCCAGAGACTGGGGATCCCAAGATCTCGCCATGTATTGGGGCACCTGATGATTCCGCCGTGAGGCCATCAGATCCACGTCCGGAGTGCCCCACCTGCCGCAGATGTCCCTGAAGACGTCTGGATGTAGGGACCACTCTCCGGCGTCCATCCCCTGTCGGCTCAGATAGTCGGCCTCCCAGTTCTCGACCCCTGGGATGTGAACTGCGGAGATCAGGCAGCCGTTTTCCTCCACCCAGAGTAGAATGCGGTGGACTTCGGCGAGGGCCTGAGCACTTCTGGTCCCTCCCTGATGATTTATATAGGCGACGGCCGTCGCATTGTCGGACTGTACCCGAATGGGCTGTCCTGACAGGAATTTCTGAAACGCCAGTAGCGCCAGATAGACCGCCTTGATCTCCAGCACGTTGATCTGCAACGCCGACTCCGACTGAGTCCAGAGGCCTTGAGCCCTGTGGTGCAAGAACACCGCCCCCCAGCCCTTCAGACTGGCGTCGGTGGTCACCACTAACCATGACGGTTTTAGGAAGGACCGGCCCCGTGACAGGTGATGTGGCTGGAGCCACCACTGTAGAGAGTCCCTGGTTGGTTGTGACAGTGTCACCAGCCGATTCAGAGAGATCGTCCTCTTGTCCCATCTGCGAAGAATCTCCAGCTGGAGAGGACGGAGGCGAAACTGTGCGAACGGCACCGCCTCTATCGCCGCTACCATGCGACCCACCAGTCTCATCAATACCCGTAGGGATGACTGTGGAGACAGGAGGACATTCTGCACTCCTGATTGGATCGCAAGCTGCTTGGCTTGAGGTAGGGACACCAGGGCCGAGTCCGTGTGGAAGTCCATGCCCAGATATGTCAATGACTGGGTCGGAACCAGGGTCGACTTTTGAATGTTGATAAGCCACCCGAACTGTTCCAGGGACTTCATGGTCACCTCCAGGCTCACCCGACAAAGGTCTTCCGATGGCGCCCTGACCAACAGGTCGTCCAAATAGGGTATGACGGCGTGACCCTGCGCATGCAGGAGAGCCATCATGGAGGCCATCACCTTTGTGAACACCCGTGGTGCTGAGGCTAGCCCGAATGGCAGTGCCACAAATTGGAAGTGCTCTTCCCCCACTGCGAATCTCAACCAGCGCTGATGAGCTGGTGCAATGGGGACGTGAAGGTAAGCGTCCCTGATATCGATGGACGCTAGGAAGTCTCCCTGTGACACAGCCGCGATCACTGAGCGCAGGGATTCCATGCGGAACTTCCGAACCAACACGTGACGGTTGAACAACTTGAGGTCCAACACCGGGCGAAAAGAGCCGTCCTTCTTTGGGACAATAAAGAGGTTGGAGTAAAAAACCCCTGAACCTCTCTTCCGTGGGCACAGGGACCACCACTCCGTCTCTGCGGAGTCCCTCCAACACCAGGTGAAAAGCCTGAGCCTTTTCTGGAGATGGAACCGACCGATGGAATCGGGGTATTGGTTGTGACGTCAGCTCTATCCTGTAACCTCTTGAGACCACGTCTCGAACCCACTGATCTTGAATGTGAAGAAGCCACCTGTCCTGAAAGCGGGACAGGCGGCCCCCCACCTGTGGGGAGGCAGGATGAGAGAGCGAGTCATGTCGAGGCGGGCTTGGGGGTGGCAGCCGCTGCCCCCGCCGGCTTCTTCTGACGACTCTTGGAACGCCACTGAGTAGCAGGCTTGCCCCCTCGGTCTGAGCGAGTGGACGCCGTTGATGACTGTGAACCGGAGCGAAAGGACCACTGCTTAGGGTTCCTTTTCACGGTGTACCGTGGCTTAGGCTTATTCTGCGGGATCTTAGACTCAGCAGAATCCTTTATCAATTTGTCCAGTTCGGTGCCAAAAAGCCTGTCACCAGCGAACGGAAGATTTTGTAAAATCTTTTTAGATGTGGCATCTGAGTCCCAAAGACGCAGCCACAACAGCCTGCGGATCGCAATTGCATTGGCCGAGGCCACAGCAGAGCGAGTGGCAGTTTCCAAAGATGCCGTCCTGGCATAGTCCGCATAGGCCCTTGCTCTCTCAGTGAGAGCCAGGACCTCTGGACTGGACCTAGCTAGATCAGTGATACCATCCAAACAGATAGTAATCGCTTGTAGGGTCCAGACCGCGGCAAAATTAGGGGCAAACGAAGACCCCACAGCCTCATAGGAAGACTTGGCGAGTTGCTCGACCTGTCTATCAGTAGCATCCTTCAACGAGGAGCTATCAGAGGCAGAAAACAAGGAGCGTGCAGCAATCCTAGTCATGGAAGCATCCACCTTGGGAGACTGCGACCATTCCTGGAGCGCCTCCTGGGGAAAGGGAAAGCGATTGTCCTTAGTTTTACGGACATAACGCCGCCCAGGATGCAACCTGGGAGCTTTAATCACCCTTCCGAAATTAGTGTGGTCCATGAAGGAGCCACTTGGTCTAGCCTCTGGCCGCAGCCATTGGTATATCTCCTTGGGGTGTACAGTCACCTCCTCAGGAGGAGTGACAAGACGCAATGTCTCATTGATGGAGGACACCAGATCCTCCACCCCATCTGGAGGTTCAGACATAGACCCAAGAGTAGAACCCCCATCATCTTCCTCACCATCAGAGGAACGCTCCTCCTCAGAGAGAGTCTGGAGCTCAGGAGAAGCCTCACGGGCTCGCTTAGGGGGTCTTACAGCAGAAGTAAGAGACACCCGGGGGTAACTAGGAGGAGTAGCTGGGTTCTCCAGTCTCCTATGCAGTGCCTCCAGGGTTTGCGACATGGAGGACATCTGGGACAGCAGAGATTCATTGATCTTATTCTGCGTTTCCCATGGCCCTGGGATCACCTGAACCTCAGGGTATAATCCCGGATTTGCAGACTCAATAGTAGCAGACCGGGCCTCTGGGCGTCCGCAGTTATTGCAGGACCCCTCCACCAGTGTCCCGTTGCATGTAACACAGGCAATGGAGACCACCGCCGCCTTAGCAGCATGCTTCCCAACTGAGGACATCTCCACAGTGAGGGGAATATAAGCCAAAGTTCACAAACAAACCGGGAATCCCGGTGGCTTACCGACCGCAGTAAAGCGGTAGGAGGAAGCGGTGTGTGTGTGTGACCTCCGCGAGTTCCGGTCTCCCTTGCAAGTGCAGACACGCGCTGCAGCCAGATCCCAGCCGGGAAGTGAGGGAGAAGATGGCCGCCGACAGTGAAGATGTGGGCGGAGCCAGGAACACGCGGGAAGAACACACAACACGCCCAGCGGTGACGTCACCATAAGGGCTGCCTCCTCCTCCTCCAGACTGCCTCAGCAATGGAGGTGCCGGAGCCCGCAGCGCGGGAAAAGAGTGTGAATATCACCACACACACTCTCAGACTGCATGTACACATAAAAACACCCGCAGTCTACAGCCTCAGCCCCTGTGAAACACAGGGCGGTCAGCCAGGGAGACCCCAGCACAGGGTCACCGCCAGAACCGCGGACCCGAGGGTAACCGCGCGGTCTGAGTGTCATGACACCACAGTGACAGACACTACCCCCAGGCACACAGGAGACACACCAGGTGCCTCAGTGCCGGTCCGGTCTGTAAGCACCTTTAGGGAGGCCTCGGACGGGGGTACAGCACCAGTCCGGAGTGTAAGCACCATTTAGGGAGGCCTCGGACTGGGCTGGCTCCGTCCGGTCTGTAAGCACCATTTAGGGAGGCCTCGGACGGAGCGGAGCTGTGCAAGGCTCCAGGCTCCCCCTTACCAGAGCCTCCATGGAGGGATGGAAAGGAAAAGAGCGCGACAGCGTACCGGGAGAACACTGAAGTGTCCAGGCTAAAAGCCCTCCGGTACCTCCACCAGCGTGTTCCGCAGAGGGTGAGCGGGGAGGCTGTCGGGGGTCCCGAGCGGGACCATTTTACCTTGTCTTCATACGCCATCACGTAAGCTGTGAGAATGCAGTGAAGTGCAAGCAAAGCGTGATCCTCCGAGCACACTAAGTTTAAAACTGAGGATGTCTCCTACGGTGGGGGTTTATAAGCGGAGGAGGCGGTGTCTACAAACTTGTAGTACCTAGTGTGACCTCCGGAGGGCAGAGCCCTAAACCCCATTGTCTGGGTCTCCCATTATGACGACCAGAAAAAAACCTTCCGATTTCACTTCTATCTACAAGATTCCATTTTTAAAAAATATTTTTTCTGACCAGCTTTAGGACGTTTGTCCATCATAGAACAATATCAATGTTAGGCTACTTTCACATTACGATTTCTCTAAATCCGATGCTGTCCGATATAAATCGGACAGCATCGGATCCAAACTGAATCCTGCAATCGGATGCCAAATAGGCATCCGAATCCTACTTTTTGCAGGATCAGTTTGGGCTGTCACGTAGCTCCCCCTCCTCTCCCTCCTGTCATCTTGCTGCCTCTCTGCGGCCCCCCTGTTTTGCCCTAGTGTCCCCCTACTCTCTCCCTACTGTCCCCTGCTGTGCCCTCTCCTGTGCCCTCTCATGTGCCCCCCTCCTGTCCCCCCCAACATAACAAATGTTTATTCTCACCTTCCAGCGCTCCCTCGGCGTCTCCAGCTGCAGCCGATCGGGTGTACAGGACCTGTGATGACGTCAAAAGCGTCAGCGGTTACCGCGGTAACCGGTCATGTGACCCGATCAGCTGATCGGGTTCTGACATCATCACAGGTCCTGTTACCGAGCGGCTGCAGCTGGAGACGCTGGGGGAGCGTTGGAAGGTGAGAATAAAGATTTTTTATTTTTAAACACTTGATTTAACTTATATTTAACTTCTGCAATGTATGTATATACATTGCAGAAGTTAAATTAGGCGCACACAATACGTTTAGTGTACTGAGCATGTACTGAGCATGCTCAGTACACTAACATCGGGTCCGAGGAGACATCAGATGTTTCCTCGGACCCTTCTCCATAGGGCCCCATGTTATAGGGATCGGGTCAGATCGGATGTGCACTAAATGCCATCCGATTTGGTCCAATCCGAGTCTGTCAGATTTTATTTTCGGTGCAAAAATCGGAGCAGGCTCCGATTTTTGCACCGATAATAAAATCGGACAGAATCGGATCGGACCAAATCGGATGGCATTTAGTGCACATCCGATTCGGTCCGATGCCCATAGGGTTGCATGGGGGCCAAATTCGGATCCGATGCTGTCCGATTTTCATCGGACAGCAAAATCAAATACTTATTAAGAAATGGAGTCAATTCTCACATATCAGAAAAATACCTGGATCTTTATTGATGACTCAAAACAGTCCATCAAGAATGACACATACCCATTATACACAGATATATGGCACATATATCTAACAAATAGCACTAACCCTCCACGACTAAGCATTAAACATAAAAAGAGCAAATCAATCACCGGACCTTCATTAAGTCATTGTAATCATGTATTAGAAAAGACAACTAGCAGCAAAGATCTACATAAAATAGTTTAATAAAAATGCACGTACTATACCACGAGCAGGGGGGCACCACAAAAGCCCAGAAAAAAGTGAGTGTCAGACACCATCCTAATGAGCGTTTCGCACTAGCTTCCTCAAGGAATTGAATGTATCCTGAGACAATTCTTATACTATAGGCACAGAGCTGATTTCTACAATGTACCATTAGAAAAAAAAATTATTATTACCGTTAATTCGGTTTCTAGGAACCTTCCACGACAGCATAGGAGGTTGCCTCTCCACACCCCATTAGGGACAGGAAGCACAAGAGAGGTTAAAAGGACCCTCCCACCTCCCATTAGCCAGTGACTTACAACGAACCCATAGTACCGGTTAACAGAACAAAAATTCTAAGAAGTATCAAGGAAAATAGGGAGGGAAATATGTGCTGTCGTGGAAGGTTCCTAGAAACCGAAAAGTAAGAATAATTATTTTTCTCGAGTCACCTTTCACGACAGCATAGGAGGAATGCCAACTAATTATTACCTAGGAGGGGGGCCTATAGCCTGCACAACTTTTCTGCCAAAAGCCAAATCTCTGTTGGACATCAGATCTGAATGACAGTGTTTGGTGAAAGTATGCAGAGAAGACCGTGTGGCTGCCTTGCAGATCTGCTCAGGTGAAGCCCCTGCTCACTCACCCCAGGAGACCGAAGTGGACTTAGTTGAATGGGCCATGAATCCTGATGGAGGTCTCAGGTTCTGACAGAGATAGGCTGCCATGATCCAATTAGCGATCATGCTTTTAGCTATTTTTCTGCCCTTGTTGCACCCAAATGGTTGAACGAACAAATTATGGTCAATTCGCCAAGGTGCAGTCAAGTCCAAGTAGTGTAACACAATTGTACGGACATCCAGAGAATGAAACTCCTCTTCCTTTGGAGTCCTTGGTTGTTTACAGAAGGAAGGGAGAACAATAGTTTGGGAGTGATGGAAATCAGAGACGACTTTAGGTAGGAATCAAGGATCCAGCTGGAAAACGATACTGTCATCTTGATTTGTCAAATAGGGTTCCCTTATGGATAAGGCTTACAGCTCCCCTATTCTCCTCGCAGATGTAATAGCCACAAGAAAAGCAGTTTTGTGGGAAAGAGACCATATGTTACAGGATGAGAGAGGCTCATAATAAGTATGGGAGAGTCCAGTAAGGACCACATTCAGATCCGACAACGGTGTGAGAATCCGCTGTCTGGGACACAGCCTAGTAGCCGACACCATAAAGTGTTTGATCCAACGATGGCCGGCAAATTGCACGTCAAAGCCTGAATTTAGGGCCGACTCCTTAAGCGTGCTAGGTTTAAGGCCCATATCCAGACCCTTTTACAAAAAATCCAATATTTGAGAAATATTAGGATTCAAAGGATTGGGCATGTTGGGGCTGCATCAAGAGGAGAATTTCTTCCAAATGTTAGTGTAAATAGAATTTGTAACAGGTTTCCTACAATTCTGTAAGGTAGCAATAACTCTTTCAGAAAGGCCCAGGGCCTTTAGTACCCGGGCTTCAGAAGCCAGGCAGCTAATTTGAGCTTCTGAGGCTCCGAATGGAAGAGCGAACCCTGTGATAGCAGGTTCAGGTCTGGACCCAGAGAGACTGGCCCATCTACCTTGAGAGACATGGTCAAATTGTACCATCTCCTCTTTGGCCATAGAGGCCCTATGAAGATAGTTGGGACCCTGTCTTCTCTGATCTTTTTCAGGACTCTTGCTAGGAGGGGATTTGGAGGGAAGGCGTAGGCCAGACGAAATTTCCAAGCATGGGAGAAGGCATCTACCCCGACTGCATCAACCCTGGGATTAAGAAAGAAGAATGTTCTGACCTTCCTGTTTTGGATGGAAGCAAACAGGTCGACCTCCAGGGGACCCCAACTTGCCCCCAGCTTGCAGAATACTGCTTGGTCTAGGCTCCACTCGCCTGGGTGGAGATCCCTGCGACTTAGGAAATCTGCCTGAAGGTTAATGTGCCCCTCAGGTGGACCGCTGACAGCGATTGAAGGAACTGTTCCGCCCAGCAGAATATCAGACTGGAGATGCCAATCAGGTTGTTGGACCTCGAGCTGCCCTGATTGCGAATGTGGGCCACCATGGTGACATTGTCTGAATAAACCAGCACATGCGAGTCCCTGACCAGATCTTGAGCTGCCAGGAGAGCTTCTTCTATCGCCCACCCCGCAACACAGAAGAAAAACCTCTCCATGCCCAATGAGGACAGGAAAGACACTGGCTAATGGGAGGTGGGAGGCTCCTTTTAACCTGTCATGCTTCCAGTCCCTAATAGGGTGTGGAGAGGCAACCTCCTATGCTGTCATGGAAGGTGACTATAGAAATATATTAATGAACTGACATAACTAATCTGTATAGACATTACACAAACAAGATATAATGTCAGAGTTCCAATGTGGAAGCCAGCAGAATTAAGAATTCAGCTCTGAATAAAAATACCATATTTATATTGTGTTAACTACAAGATTAGTTAGAGAATCTAATGACAAACATTCCCAGGCAGATGAAGTGACATTGTTAACTCACGACTGTTGCAGCATTTACTATTTTGGAAGAACAGAGGTCTGCTTGGACAGAATATTAATAAGCAGTCGCTGATTAAGAAGGGAATGTCCAGTAGTGGATCATCATTTTAACTAACGTAGGGCTATGGAATCGGAGTCCATTTTGGTTGAAGTTGATAGCCCTGGTATCCAGTCACCCATGGACAGGTCCTGCCACACTTTGTCTATATAGTTTGCTTGCTGAAGTACAGCCTCCACTTTTGTAGTGCCGTGGTCCCCAACTTGTGGCTTTTGCAAATCCGCAGCTCAGCAGATTGAGCCAAAAAAAGTATAGGTCATAAAGTGTGAGCTGAATGTGGCTCCATCATGGTTTTCACTCCACTAAAAACTAGTAAAACCAAACATTTCAATGTTTAGGAAACCTACAAATCAGCTGATGTTTATGGAGATTTAAAGTATAATCCATTTTTTTACCCAAAGTCTCCATCACCTCTTCTATACACATATTCACCTTGACTGCTTCTCATGTCAGCTGAAGAGTTCCCATCCATTTCCTGGTACACCGCACCCTCTGGAGTCTGCAGATAGCGACAGACAGTCATGACTGTCAGCAGAGGAAACAGAGTAACGTTCTGCACATTGCAGAGCGGAGCCCATCATATATCGCCTCTGTGCTCCCTCTATGAGATCTCAGGTGTTGTGGTGTTTTGCACAGGTAATCCCATACTTACAATCACTGGCATGGCTCTACATACACATAACAGACACAAAAACTGGGACAATGACGTTTTATATGCAGCTATGTCCTGGAAGGGTTCCCAGGGAGATCACGATATCCACTGCACCGGGTGATATAAGCACTGATGTCTGCAGGATACATGACAAGAGGATTTCACAACCGCAGTGCTGGACAGTACACACTGCAGATAGGTCACATTTCTAAACCATTTCACAATGCGGCCTGTATAAACCGCAGCGGATTCTAATGCAGCAAATCTTCCATCTAGATCAGTGTTTCTCAACTCCATCCTCAGGACCCATCAACACGTCGTGTTTTCAGGATTTCCTTAGTATTGCACAGGGGTTTGAATTATCCCAAGTGCAGGTGATTAAAGGGAACCTGTCACCTGGATCTAAGTCCCTACACTATCACTACCTGTCCCTGCACCCTTCTAGCCGCTCCCTATCTATCCTCTCTGAGCTATATCCGCCCTATAAAACAACAGAAAAATAACTTATAACTTACAGGAGTCCCCGAGGCTGGGGACTGAAGATGTCATGCTTGGTGGCATTTGAACCCAGGACCTCAGCGCTGCAAGACTTCAGTGCTCACCACCGAGCCACCACACAGTACCAATTACCGAGCCACCACACAGTGCCAACCACCGAGCCACCATACACAGTGCTCACCACCGAGCCACCACACAGTACCAATTACCGAGCCACCACACAGTGCCAACCACCGAGCCACCATACACAGTGCTCACCACCGAGCCACCATATACAGTGCTCACCACCGAGCCACCATATACAGTGCTCACCACTGAGCCACCATATACAGCGCTCACCACTGAGCCACCATATACAGCGCTCACCACTGAGCCACCATATACAGTGCTCACCACCGAGCAACCATATACAGTGCTCACCGCTGAGCCACCATATACAGTGCTCACCGCTGAGCCACCATATACAGTGCTCACCGCTGAGCCACCATACACAGTGCTCACCACTGAGCCACCATACACAGTGCTCACCACTGAGCCACCATACACAGTGCTCACCACTGAGCCACCATATACAGTGCTCACCACTGAGCCACCATATACAGTGCTCACCACTGAGCCACCATATACAGTGCTCACCACTGAGCCACCATATACAGTGCTCACCACTGAGCCACCATATACAGTGCTCACCACTGAGCCACCATATACAGTGCTCACCACTGAGCCACCATATACAGTGCTCACCACTGAGCCACCATATACAGTGCTCACCACTGAGCCACCATATACAGTGCTCACCACTGAGCCACCATATACAGTGCTCACCACTGAGCCACCATATACAGTGCTCACCAATGAGCCACCATATACAGTGCTCACCACTGAGCCACCATATACAGTGCGCACCACTGAGCCACCATATACAGTGCTCACCACTGAGCCACCATATACAGTGCTCACCACTGAGCCACCATATACAGTGCTAACCACTGAGCCACCATATACAGTGCTAACCACTGAGCCACCATATACAGTGCTAACCACTGAGCCACCATACAGTGCTAACCACTGAGCCATTGTGCCACCAGTACATGCAGCAAAACCTTAAGGGTTTCTAGTAACACCTGATTTCTTGGCAGGAGATTTGCTGCGTTTTACGGTGTTTTTGCTGCAGATTTGCCATAGAACGATGCAAAAACGCAGAAAACAAGGTAATTAAACCAGTGTGTGGACAGCTTTTCTCTGAATCACACAGGTTTTGCTGGAAAACAAAAATGCATGTTAAGGCAGGCTTCACACCATGATTTTTTTGGTTTCAGGTTCTGTCCAGTTTGAACCGGACAGAACATGATCCCGTTTTGGCCCCATGTTTCCCTATGGGGCCGGATTGGTTTTATTTTGTGCTTTTCCGGCTGGATCCGGTTGTGTTCCACTTTTGCACCGGACACAAAATCGGAGTCTGCATCATTTTTTGTGTCCGGTGCAAAAATCGAACAAAACCAGATCCTCCCGGATCTGGCGATCCAGCACCCATAACATGGGAGTTTATGGGCGCCGAATCACCACGGATCCGGCAAACAAACTGGATTGTTTCCCGGATGCCTGGTACTGAAGAGCGGCGGCTCTGAAATGCAGCTGCACTCATTCAGCACCAGGGTCATTCCATGTCAAGTGAACCAATGATTATTACCTCTATATTTTTAATTCTTTTGAGATTTTGTTATTTGATAATAGCATGTCAGACAATGCAAAATGTGAAGAGAAAAATTTTTAAAAAATTTATTTTTTTTTTTAAATGATTTTCAAAGTTCGGAAAAAGTGTGAATTTCGCTGTTGCCTGCCTTTACGTTTCTCCTCATAACTCAGGCTAGGAATAAGATAGAGAGACAAAATAAACACCATTCTACTCAGAACTATACAGGCTTTCATCAGATATGTCACAAGAGGATCTTTGTTAATATTTTACCCATGTGATCGCAAGCGCAAAACTTTAAAACGTAGTTCCGAAAAATCGGCGCGCTTTAAATATTTCAAAAACTGCCCATGTGTCTGCTTTGCTCTTAGCCACATCTGTACCAAATTTCAAGTTGGGATCGCAATGGGATCATATTTTAACATATTTTACTATTAATAGCGTCAATGGGTCATTCCATATCAAGTGATCTAAATATGAATATTTTTTTTACCTGACGTCTTTAGATTTTTTTTTTTTTTTTCCTTTATGAAGTACTACTTTAGTTACGGTAATTACAAATTAAAAGTTTGGAATTTTTTTCTTCATCAGTTAATTTTTTACAGATTTTTAAAGTTTAAAAAAAGGGTGAATTTTGGCCTGGTATGACTTTAAATTTTTTTATCTCGGGCTAGAAATAAGATAGAGAAACAAAATAAACACCATTTTACTCAGAACTGTCCAGGCTTTCACCAGATATATCACAAGAGTATATTTGTTAATTTTAATTTTTTACCCATGCGAATGCAAACGCAACATTTTGAAATGCATTTCCGAAAAAAACGTTTTAATAAAAATTTTCCAAAACTGCCCATGTGTCTTTTATGCTCTTAGCCACATCTGTACCAAATTTCAAGTTGGGATCGTGATGGGATCATATTTTAAAATATTTAACTATGGTTAATCTCATTTTTATTAAATTTTGAAAAAACATATGAAAGACATACATTCAATCTTTTAACAAAATCTTGAGACATATAAAATATACAAAAAGAGAATTCACAAAGTTATTAGTAACTTTCAGATAAGCTGCAAATTTACTTTTGCGCTTATCTCTGGTGCAATATATACTACAATCTAAATATAATTCCAAACACTCAAGTATACAACCTTTCTCAGGGTTTTGAGATGTTCTGATGTCAAGGGGACAAGCAGCCCCAGCAGAATGATTTTTATCACTTGGCCCCTTCTAACAGGTTGACCACGTAAGTGGGTCATTACCCGTTGAGGCCTAGTTGGAATAGTCTATCGACTGGTGTACCGGAAAGGAAGGCCGAAATATTAATGATCTACTCACAGCTCAGAGTTTCCGATACCTGTCTAATGTTCACTAGAATTCTGAAGGTATAGGTGTAGAAAGGAAATACCTAGACTGAATGTATCAGATGGGAAGAAAAGAGAGATAGAAAAGAAGAGAGAGAGAAGAGAAACAAAAACCATTAGAAAAAGTTATACTGGGAAAGAAAAGCCACGTAAGAAAAAAAGAAAAAAAGGAGGGGGGGGGACAGGTGAGGTATGGGAAGGAGAAAGGGTACTCATCCCACTGGCTCCCCATCAGCCAGAGGTCGAGCCATATTATCTGTGCTGGAAAAGATACTCCTAAATTCTGCAGAGTCGTGAAAAATAATCCATTCAACCCAAATCCCTAAGAGTTTGTTCCGAGATCCCAACACATCAGCTGCGAGCTCCTCCATTCGATATATGTCCATCAATTCTTTGAACCAATCAAGTAGAGATGGAGCCCGGCTTGATTTCCAGAACCTCGGGATCACAGCACGAGCAGCCGAGATGCAAAAGCGGAGAATATCCCTCTTCTGTAGCCCAATAGGACCTGGAAAAATGGATAACATTGCCGATTCTGGGCAGCATTCGGCTTGTTTACCTGTTATCCGGGCGTATGCATTGAAAACCTCAGACCAGAACCGCCGGATTTCCCCACAACTCCACCAAATGTGTATCATTGTACCCTTCTCTTCCCCACAGCGCCAGCAGGTATCAGGGGTTCCAGGGAACATGTTCCGGAGTGTCGTCGGGCACAAGTACCATCTAGTGAGCAGCTTATAGCTTCTTTCTTGTGCAGAACAAGCGCTAGCTAGTGAGTGAGTAAATATAAAGCATTTCTGCCAATTAGCTTCTGAAATGCTACACCCCAATTCCCTCTCCCAAGCACGTTGGAAGTAAAGGGTGCCCTGCTCTCTCATGGACCCTAAGGCCTGGTATAGAACTGATATTTTGCGCCTCGGTGGAGCCTCCAGTTGGAATAACCTCTCCAATACGTTGGGCGTCAATCTTACCCTGCAAGAGTGGTCAGCTGAATATAAGTATGCTCTGTATTGGAGAAATTCGAATCACTTAAGAGGTCTCGTAGGTTCTTTGAGTTGTAGCTCTGCCATCGGGGGCAAACCACCACTGGACAGAGTCTGTCCTACTCGGGTGTCATCCACAATCCGCCAACATAAAAATCTCTGCCTGTCAAATCTGGGTGGGAAAGATGGGTTGGAAAAAAGGGGAGTCAAAGGGCTAAGTCTGTCGTTTAAGCGGAGGGTTTTTTGTCACTAGGTGCCATACCTTCAAGGTGTTTCTGGTCATGTCTGTCAAAATTACTAGGTCTGTGGAGTCTTTAGGGGAAATCCAAAGCAGGTGTTTCAGCGGAATCCCCAAACCCTCTTGCTCCACCCCTACCCATTTCTTGGAGGACGCATGATAATGCCAATCTAGAGCTCTAACAAGAGAGGAAGCCACAAAGTACGCTCGTATGTTGGGTAGTCCAACCCCCTCCCCTCCTCTGGTCTTGGGCAAGGATAGGATATTCATTCGCAATCTGGACCTCTTGCCCCCCCAGACAAATCTAAGGATCATAGATTGCATTTTGGAGAGGAAGCCTCTATCCAATAGAACAGGAACTGTCTGAAAAGTATATAAGAGTCGGGGCAAGACATCCATCTTGACTACGTTTATTCTCCCGAACCAGGATAGCTTTAATTGTCTATAGGAGGTAAATGCCGATTCCACGTTAGTCAAAAGGGGTTGATAATTTAAATTGAATATTTGTTTAAGATCTTTTGGTATAAGGACTCCCAAGTACTTAATAGCTTCTACTTTCCATTTAAATGGGAACTGTTTAGATAGATGAGAAACCAATTCTCCAGGCAAAGAAATATTGAGTGCCTCGGTTTTGGAGCAATTCACTTTAAAGTTGCTCAATTGTCCGAACCGTTCAAACTCCATTAAGACCGAAGGGATGGAGACCAGGGGCTGGGAGATCTAAAGTAGCAGGTCATCTGCAAATAAGGCTAATTTGTGATGACTCTGTCCCAGCTTGACCCCATGGACGCATACATTGGACGTAAGTGCAAAATATTTAACTATTATAGTGTCAATTCAAAAATCACCAAGAACACAATCAGTCATTTTTTCACAATTGCCCATCAATAGTTTGAATTTGATATAAAGAAACATAGTCTTGTAACATCTCAAATGAAAGCTGTTACCGTTCTGAGTAAAATGATGCCTCTCCCACTTCATTATCTTATTTCTAGCCTGAGATAAAAAAATGTAAAGTCATACCAGGCCAAAATTCACCCTTTTTTTAAACTTTAAAAATCTGTAAAAAATTAACTGATGAAGAAAAAAATTCTAAACTTTTAATTTGTAATTAACTAAAGTAGTACTTCATAAAGGAAAAAAAAAAAAAAAAATCTAAAGACGTCAGGTAAAAAAAAATATTCATATTTAGATCACTTGATATGGAATGACCCATTGACGCTATTACTAGTAAAATATGTTAAAATATGATCCCATTGCGATCCCAACTTGAAATTTGGTACAGATGTGGCTAAGAGCAAAGCAGACACATGGGCAGTTTTTGAAATATTTAAAGCGCGCCGATTTTTCGGAAATGCGTTTTAAAGTTTTGCGCTTGCGATCACATGGGTAAAATATTAACAAAGATCCTCTTGTGACATATCTGATGAAAGCCTGGACAGTTCTGAGTAGATTGGTGTTTATTTTGTTTCTCTATCTTATTTCTAGCCCGAGATATGATAGAAAATGTAAAGCCATACCAGGCCAAAATTCGCACTTTTTTAAAACTTTAAAAATCTGTAAAAAATTAACTGATAAAGAAAAAAATTCAAAACTTTTTTTTTGTAATTAGATAAAGTTGTTCTTCATATAGAAAAAAAATTTAAAAAATCTGAGGACGTCAGGGAAAAAAAATATTCATTTTTGGATCACTTGACATGGAATGACCCACCATGGACAGCAGCAGCATTTCAGAGACGGCGCTGCAGTTCAGCACCATGGAGAGCTCCACTGTACCATCGGCTGAAATCGCTGCACCTTGGGCAACTCCCTGTACACGAGCTGAAATTTTAGCACTGCGGGCACCAGCAACAAGCAGAAACGAATCCTGTTAAAGACAGGATCAGAGGGCATATTTGCCCTCAGTTTATGCTCGTCCAGTGTTGTCAGGTTCTGTGCGGTGCATCCTGCAAAGCACCGGACAGAACCTGAAACCAAAAAAGTGTGGTGTGAAGCCGGCCTTAGGCCCCTTTCACATCAGCGTTATTTTTAAATCGCGGCAGATGCGGTGAAAAAAAACGCATCTGCCGCGATTAACGCATAACCGCGACACCTGCGGCAAGCCCCATGCAATGTCTATGGGGCTTGCGGTAAGGGTGCGGCAAGTGCGGTTTTGGCACTTGCGGCAGGTGCGTCCGCGAAAAAAACCAAGGTCAGCCACGGTTTTTTTGCGGCCGCACCTGCCGATACCGCACCTGCCGCACCCTTACTGCAAACACCATAGACATTGCATGGGGCTTGCCGCAACTGTGCCGCAGATGTCGCGGTTATGCGTTAATCGCGGCAGATGCGTTTTTTTCACCGCATCTGCCGCAATTTAAAACTAACGCTGATGTGAAAGGGGCCTTAGATTAGCGTAAAACCATGGTAAAAACTGAGCACAAAAATGCAGCAAAAACGCCTGTGTGAACATAGCCTTATGTTAATTTGTTCTCATCCTAGTTTTCGTCTGGTAATTTTCACAGCGTGAATGTGCACCTACAAATTACACTTCTAATAACATGTCTTCAAGCTCAGTTCTTTGGTTTTTTGTACATTGTAGACACAGGGGTGCCTCTTTTGGGGCTGTGCATTTTGTCGATATAGCTTTCCTCAGGCAGGTGTTGGAACAGTCAGGCCTGGGTCCTGCTTTGCTCCTGTCTATTGTGAGGCCTGCTGGCACATAGAGCGGTGAACTACAGGTTAGGCTGTGTGCCCACAATGAGCTGTTGGCGAGTTTGACACTGTGTAAAAAGAGGTGCACATTATAGTTCCAGCAAAGTACGGTATATGGGATTTACAGAAATCTGCTGCCCTCTGTTTCTTTTTTACTCACTGTAAACGGACCCACAGTGCAGGTTTCACATCTGCAGTATGTCAATCTCTCTTGTGGGTACCTGAATTTTCTGTACAGATTTTCCCCATAGACTTGTATTAGATACGGAAATCAGAAGGTAAAAACACTCATGTATTTTCAGTGTCTTTCTGCTGTGGAGTCAGTAAGCCAAACTACAAACTCCGACTGCACAGCTCTGGTGGAAACGCATAAAGAATGAATGTAATCTGCAACAAAGTAGATCAAAGTTCTGTCAAAGCCAAACAGCAGGAATCATCAAAAACAAAAAAGAATGACACCATCAAGAGGCAAAAACTGCAGTCAAAAAGCATGTTACTGAAAAGAAACACAAGTAACCTAATGTACATATATAATGAAGATGTTCTGCAAAATCAATAACTCACCAAAAGCTGATTGTGGGAACGTAGCCTTAGGGACCATCCTGACTGGGGACACCTTGTCCTGGTGTGATGGCTTTTATGCTGTGTTGATCACAATAGTGTCAGCCAGGTACCTTATGTTACTTACATGTACTATTACTATTTATTTACTGCAGGGTATTTGCTTATTCTTTTTTATTCTAAGTCTCCCCAGATACATTGTAATAAAATGTGTGCGGCTGATGGGTTTAGCTGACAGAGGGTAGATTAGCTTGTACACAAGTGTGTCTACCTATTCACTAACAGCAAACACAAAACATGGAAATTCCTATTATACTACGATGACATTCTACTCAAGACCCAACAATTATTTCTCAGCTGCGTTCAGACACTGATTTGTGGGCGCTCATCACCATAGTAGACAGGTGCAGCCAGGAGCTCCCGGCTAGTTACATTCACTGTGGACATCATGGCTAAGGCTGGCTTCATCCAGACGTTTTTTTGGAATCCAGGAGAAGGCAGGAAAGACCTGCACCCCCCGAATTCCCCTGGAATCCCTCACAATGAAGCAACTGGACGCACCCGCACTCGCAATGAAGCAAAAGGACGCACCCGCACCGGTATTACTGCTGATATGTCACACGGGTCAGTGAAACCACCTGTGCAGGAGCATCCCATTGCCCTTTCTCTGCAGGATTCGGTAGTAATTGACATATCCTCCAAGTGCTAGAGAAAGATCCAATGTGTTTGATTGAAACATTTAATTCATGGTGGAATGGAGAGAAGTTTTTTGATTCACCAGCATAGTAAGGCATCTCTAAGTGAGCCAGAACGAGGTACTCATAGAGATGTATTGAGTTGTGACTTCCGGCGTTCTCTATGAAACACTGGAGCTGCTGACAGGTCACAAATCACAAGAGACCGACCAGAGCAACAGTGGAAAAAGGTGAATCTGCAGGAAGGCGAGTACCAGACAGGGGGTCATAGATTTAAAGCGCCACTACAGCAATACAATAAAAAAACAATACACGACATGTGGACACATCTGATACTTCACGTTGATAAAGCTTCATTTAGAAAGTCACGTGAGGATTACGTGATCTAAGTGCATCTTCAGCTACGGAAACTTAATAGAAATGAATGAGCATTTTACATCTGCAGATGTTCCACTGCTCATTTAAGCCTGTAGAGAAAAATTGCAAATAAGGCTGGCTTCACATTAGCGTTTGTGTCTGCATGCTGATGGCATGCAGACACAAACGCTGTCAAAAGCAGGGTCCAAATGATGTGTCCGCAGCGGATAATGTCCGCCTGCGGACACATCACTATGGAGCCCGGCAGCCAATCGGCGCTGTCCGGGGGCGGGCCGGGGGTGGAGATCAGCGCCGGAGATCTCCGCCCCCCGGCCGCCGGTAACCTCCGGGACTGTCGGCGGGGAGAAAAGCTGATCTTTTACAGCTGTTTGAATCTTCCCGCGCCGACACTGAGAGGAGATGTCGGCGCGGGAAGATTCAAACAGCTTTCAGATCAGCTGTTCTCCCCGCCGACATCGCTAGGAGATTACAGGCGGCGGGGAGAAGGAGGACAGCAGAGGGTCAGCTGATCTCCCGGTGGCCGTCGGTGAGCTCCTGTGACATCACCGGCGGCCACCGGGAGATTTTTCAATGGGTCCGCAGCGTTCTCCTGCGCTGTCATGCAGAGGACACTGCGGACCCATTGAAGCCAATGCATTTTTTTGTGCGCTTGGGGACGCTTGCTGATTGTCCAAGCTCCCCAAACGCACAAAAAAAACCCAACATGCTGCGTCCCGGGTGCGGATGCTGGACACCGGAAGCAGCAGATATCGTCCGCATCCGCACCCGAACGTAGCAAACGCAGGCACCATGCGTTCCTATGTTAAACATAGGAACGCAGTGCGCATGCGTTTGACTGCGTATGGGAACGCAGCAATACGCTGCCTTCCCATACGCAAATGTGAAGGCAGCCTAAAACAGGTTTACAGCAGGAGAAATAGACATGTTGCAGCTCAGGAACTCTCACAGGTCCGCTTCCATAGCTTAAAAACAAAATGTAAAAGCAGTGAGTACGAGGGGTCTATAAATCTCATATACTTTTCTGGCTATGTGATCACCAAACAGACTATTAATGCACCAAATCTGCATCACCTGGCTGGAAAAAAATCTGCGTTATTAGCATTTTAAGTGCATTTTTCCCACGTGTTTCTATTATATAGTCTATGAGAAAAACGCACCAGGAATATGAATGCTGCTTTTTTCTGCACTAAAATCTGCAAGAAAAAAAACCTGAATGTGTGCACAGCACTGCAGAATTGTCATTGACTTTGCTGCCATACGTTTCCCCTATGTGATTGCTGTGGAGCTGCAGCACAGATCTAAACAAGATTGGCAGGGTGACAGCACCCATCACACCCAACAAGATCATGTACACTAAACGTTTAGAAACAGACGTGCCGCGGGTGTTGCTGTAACTCTCCCACATGGGAATATGACGCGAGAGTGCAACGTACAGAGATCACCACACACCGGAGATGTGCCTATCACTCACAAGATGCAAAGGTCACAGTAATGAACTCTTCACGACTCCTCGTATAGAGAATCTCTCCAGCCCTGTCCTATGGATACATTATACCACCGCCCCTACACTAGATGCCCCTATATACCCACTGTCAGTGCTACTGTTAGACGGAGGCCATGGGTACCAAGGCCTCTGTCAGCCATTTTGTCTTGTGTAATAGTTTCAGTTTAAGAACTTTTGCTGTACGTCTCAGGTAATAACAGATCAGGCCTGGAAGAGAAACAGGCATGGAGTTAATTAGGTTTGGTCCGAGCATATACCAAGAGCTAATCATGATAACAGTTAACCAATTCACTATATATGCCTTTTTCTTAGATATTTTACGGTGTATTCTATTCCTCAAGGCTAATATGACGTTTCTTATAATCAAGAACAGAGCTGATTAATGTCAATAAGTTGTGATTTGTGCTTGGTCCCAAAAAGGCTATTATAAGATAATTTATATAAATGAACTTAAGTGTAGTATATAGTTAGTAATGAAATTAGTGTGTCTTTTTCATGTCTACGTGAAATGTAAGTATTGCCTTTGTCAGGATGAGGTCATTATGTATCCATTGACAATAATGGCCACTAACGTTATCCAATGATTCTCTATGGAGAAAATTGTATAAAAACGCCCTGCTTTAGACAAGCGGGGCGACACTATTCCATCTTGTGTGCCATGCGCGCCTGTCATTCTGGTAACCAGCCAGCCATACTGCTTTTGCCGTAAAATCTCTGTATTTTTTCCTACCCGAATAAAACCCACTTTTGGTTCTGAAGACGCAGTCTATGGAGTTTATCGAACGAAGAAACTGAGTTAATTATTTCTATCACTACCACCTGTCCAGCAGTCAGTGTTATCCTCCCGTCTATGTGAACATTATTCCTTATTGACCCTGACAACACATAACTATATCTGCTATTCCAGATTGTCAGGACCTTCCTCACGGAGGAACCGCGAGCCCCAGGCGGCGCGCAAGGACAACCGCGAGCCCCAAGCGGTGCGCAAGGACAACCGCGAGCCCCGGCGGCGCAGCAGGACAACCGCGAGCCCCGGCGGCGCAGCAGGACAACCGCGAGCCCCGGCGGCGCAGCAGGACAACCGCGAGCCCCAGCGGCGCAGCAGGACAACCGCGAGCCCCAGCGGCGCAGCAGGACAACCGCGAGCCCCAGCGGCGCAGCAGGACAACCGCGAGCCCCAGCGGCGCAGCAGGACAACCGCGAGCCCCGGCGGCACAGCAGGACAACCGCGAGCCCCAGCGGTCTACCAGGACAACCACGAGCCCCGGCGGTGCAGCAGGACAACCGCGAGCCCCAGCGGCGCAGCAGGACAACCGCGAGCCCCAGCGGCGCAGCAGGACAACCGCGAGCCCAGCGGCGCAGCAGGACAACCGCGAGCCCCGGCGGCACAGCAGGACAACCGCGAGCCCCAGCGGTCTACCAGGACAACCACGAGCCCCGGCGGTGCAGCAGGACAATCGCAAGCCCAGCGGTGCAGCAGGACAATGCGAGCCCAGCGGTGCAGCAGGACAACTGAGAGCCCTAGCGGTGCTTGAGAAGAACCACAAGCTTCAGCGGTGCGTGAAAAGAACCACAAGTCCCAGCAGTGCGGTGGAGGAGCAGCCGGTGACTTAGTCAGGTGTCTCAATGACACAGGCAGGAGGCAGCGTCCTCGGGCCGCCGTCAGCCCTCTCTCCCTCCTCCTCCCCCTCCCCGGCCTCTCACCCGTTCGCTCGCCTCTTGCTCAGCAGGTACAGCAGGACGAGCGCCGCCCCGGCCGCGGAGGAGTTGCGGACAGTCAGGTACTTGCTGTACACCGGCGCCATGGTCACTGTCAGCAGAGGAGGCGGGGCCGCCGGCACAGGAGCATGCCGGGAACGTCACGAGGCTCCACCCACAATGTCATCGTCATGGCAACAGCGTCCTCCCGTACAGTTCTTGTGCTGCGGCCTAGTGTGGAGGATTGTGGTCAGCCTGTATAGTGTGCACGGTCCGCACAGAGCGGGGACTACACATCCCACACCCATAAGGGACCGGTGCACCCAGGGCGGCTCCAGGTGTTTGTGGCGAGAGGGTCTCAGAGGCAGTGTATACACATACTGGCTGTATACAAATCTAATATATAAAGCTGAATGTGTGTGTGTGTGTATGTGTGTGTGTGTATGTGTGTATGTATATATGTGTGTATGTATGTATGTATATCCGGGATTGGCATCTACACCGTCGCAACTACAGCCACAAAATTTTGCACAGTCACACGTCTAGACCCCAGGAGAGTCATAGGCTATGTTGTGAGGCGAAATTTTAACCCTGCGCGTCCCAATTCACCAAACAATTTTGGCCCTATCTACATAATGGACAGAAAGTGACAGTTACCAGTTGACAGTTGTGAATGAGAGGGGCTTAATGACAGCGCCAAAGACTAACAGCATATACCAGCATATAGTCACTAAGGTGGGGCCCTGACATAAGATATTCACCACACACAGGGACATGTATACACACCACATGCACACAAAGAGTAACAGCTAAGCTGGAACCCCAACATTGGATACTCACCACACACCCGAACACACACTCCACAAAGAGACACACACACACAACACAGAGACACACAACACAGACACCCCCCCCACAGGGACACACACATACACACCCTATAGGGACACATGCACTGACCCACAGGGACACACACCACAGGGACATACACACATACACATCCCACAGGGACACAGAGAAACACACACACACCCCACGGGAACACACAGACCCCATAGGGATGGACACACATCACAGAGACACCCCTCCCCCCACAAGGACACACACCACAGGGACACCCCTCCCCCCCAAAAGGACACACACCACAGGGACCCCCCACAGGGACACATGCACACCACTGGGACACACACACACCCCAGGGACACACACACCACACAGACAGACACATGTGCACAAATTGCCTCATAGAACTCGCCTCATACATCTGGTATCTTTAATTCCAAAAATAAACATCTGATTAAAAACAGCCAATGTGCAACACATGTGCCATATAGGGAATTAAGGTAGATGTCAGTCACATGAGCCGTCTATTATGTGTATGTGTGAGGTAACATATACTGCCCGGCCAGGGGGAGGGTTTACTGTTGGCTGGAGATTTATTAGGCTGCCTATAGCAACCAATCACAGGTCAGCTTCTATTTTCCTACAGGTCATTAATATGACTTATTCAAATTCTATTTTGTTATAGCTAACATCAGTTATTTATTAACCCGGGCGTAGCCGGGTAGTACAGCTAGTATACTAGTATATATATATATATATATATAAAATATAAAGGCTGCGGACTGTATGTGCACAAATATAGTCCCTCTTGTGTGCTGTCTCTCCCGTCACTGTGCCTGTCTCCACCGTGTGCTGTCTCTCGCATCACTGTGCCTGTCCACCCTGTGTGCTGTCTCCCCTCGCTGTGCCTGTATTCACCCTGTGTGCTGTCTCTCCCCTCACTGTGCCTGTCTCCACACTGTGCTGTCTCTCCCCTCACTGTGCCTGTCTCCCCCATGCGCAATCTCTCCCCCCTTTGTGCTGTCTCTCCCCTCACTATGCCTGTCTCCACACTGTGTGCTGTCTCTCCCCTCACTGTGCCTGTCTCCCCCTGTGTGCGGTTTTTTCCCTCACTGTGCCTGTCTCCCCCCATGCGCAATCTCTCCCCCCTGTGTGCTGTCTCTCCCCTCACTGTGCCTGTCTCCCCCCTGTGTGCTGTCTCTCCCCTCACTGTGCCTGTCTACCCCCCATGCGCAATCTCTCCCCTCGTGTGCTGTCTCTCCCCTCACTGTGCCTGTCTCCCCCCATGTGCAATCTCTCCCCCCTGTGTGCTGTCTCTCCCCTCACTGTGCCTGTCTCCCCCCTGTGTGCTGTCTTTCCCCTCACTGTGCCTGTCTCCCCCTTGTGTGCTGTCTCTCCCCTCACTGTGCCTGTCTCCCCCCTTGCACAATCTCTCCCCTCGTGTGCTGTCTCTCCCCTCACTGTGCCTGTCTCCCCCTGTGTGCTGTCTTTCCCCTCACTGTGCCTGTCTCCCCCCATGTGCAATCTCTCCCCCCTGTGTGCTATCTCTCCCCTCACTGTGCCTGTCTCTCCCCATGCGCAATCTCTCCTCCCTGTGTGCTGTCTCTCCCGTCACTGTGCCTGTCTCCCCCCTGTGTGCTGTCTTTCCCCTCACTGTGCCTGTCTCCCCCCATGTGCAATCTCTCCTCCCTGTGTGCTGTCTCTCCCCTCACTGTGCCTGTCTCCCCCCTGTGTGCTGTGTCTCTCCTCTGCGCCTGTCTCTCCTCTGTATGCTGTCTCTCTCCCACCCAGTCTCCTTCCATGTATCTGCCACCCTTTGATAGCTGTGTGTTCCTGGGCACTCTTCATCTTGACAGGCCCTCCCCTCTGCACTGTGTCCTTCTCCCTGACAGGGGGCCCTCTGTGCACAGTTCCCTTCAGCTCGCCCTCCTAACTTGTGCAGTAGGCGCTGAACACAGTGTCCGACTGTAGTGGGTCAACAGCAGATCTCTATGTCCTGCACTGTGAGTATAGACTACACTTGTGGTGTAGGAGATGGAGATCTGCTGCCGGCTCAATACAGTCAGACGCTGCGCTCAATGCCTGTCACATAGTGTAAGGGCACCTTTACACGCCGCAACCGCGGCGAGAAATCTGACCGGCGATGTGTCTCCCCGTCACCATCGCCGTGAAATTGCCTTGCAATTGCGGTGTGTATTTGTGGAATTCTGCGGCGATAAAATAGGTTGCGCCTGGTTCAGATTTCACAGCACTGCTCCAAAATCAGAGGCAATCATGAAGGCTAAATTCCCGGCTTTTGGCGTGTGAACGGGCGATAGGAATGGAATCTGCGTCGCCTATTGATTTCCCGTAGGCGTGCCACAGCGTGCTGGAGTCCGCGATGATTGGTGGTGCCTACTGTGTTTCCATTTGCTGTCACTTCACAGGGCGCCATATTTGAAGAGCTGTCACTTCAGCACCACACGCATCTTCACCTACACAACCATCCACTACATCAGTACAATTACGGGCGCATTCAATAGCGCAAGCGATTCTGGGCACGTGTATTGGAAGTTTCACTGTGTCCACTATACTGCCACACATGACAGTTCAGATGTTGGCCTACACATCGCACATGGGTGCCATGGGCAACGCACTGCAATTGTTTGCAATTTTGTGACGCTGATGGCTATATTACACTACTCCCGCTCCGCGGACGGCTACCTTGTTAGCGTCCTCAATGTTGTTTGGCGGTGCCAGTGTGCGTGGTGACGTCATGACATTTGTTTTCGTTACTCCCTAGCCTGCCAGGTGCCTGCCCCTCCCCTGCACATAGGAGAAGAGTCATGGCCGCCGCACAGCGCGCTGCCACATGGGTCTGGCGGAGCTCATGCTCCTCATAGACATATGTGACCGCCATGACTACTGGTGTGACCAGCGTCACCAGCACCCACGGCTGCGCAAGCGCAGCATCCTCAGAAGAATCCAGCGGGCCTTGCTCCACAAACTGGGGGTTGAGAGAACCTGCAAGCAGATCCAGAAAACAATTGCGGACCTGAAACACAAGTCCCCAGGCCGCATTGTGGATCTTCGTGCCAGGATTGCCAGGCTGCGTGGTGAGTATGTGGCAATACCAAACAAACACATGACAAGCTAAATACAGTACTCAAAACACTACACAAACATCATGTGATATTGTGCCATGCCACATAATGTGGCCTAAGCCACCATGTGGAGCTGTCACCAATGTGCATCTGCATGTTGGTTACACTGCAACATGAAGGTGTACAAAACAATAATTTATCATCGAAATGGTCGTGGCTATAGTGGTCCATGAACTGTGTGGTGACAAAAATAGTTGTATCCTGACTGCAAAGGTAACAACAACATATTAATAAGATGTTGAAGACCCACATGACACCTTGCAGCACATATGTGTGACCTGTGACACATACTATTTTGCTACACATTGATCACAATACAGAACACTGACTACAATCTCACTGCTATGTGTTGGCCCCCATGGTGCAAACACCTGATGCTTACTGGCTGCTCTTGTGTTCAAGTTTCAAAAACCTACCACACTAAGCCAAGGGTTAGCTAACATTCAAAATATGTGGACACTGGTGTTGGACTCATGTCCCAAACCAGAGTGGGCCCTCACCATAGGGTCTTCGCCGACCATAACCTATTACCGTACCATTCACGCCCTCATGACATTCATACACACACACAAGGTGTATTCCCTATGTTGTGTTCCTTTTGTTAAATTTGTCTGTTATCATGTTTGATATTACAGATGACGAGGATCCTGTGTCTGGGGACGCTCCACAGTCCCCAATGGCACCCGGCACACCCCCACCACCTTCCCCGGAGGGCCCTGCCACTCCCTCCACCTGGGACTCCAGCAGCCCCAGCCCTGGAGGGCCCAGCCAGTCCCTCCCCACCCGGGACTCCAGCAGGCCTGGCCCCGTAGGACCCAGCCAGTCCCTCCACACCAGGGCCACAAGCCTTGGCTGCAGGCAACCCTGGACCCTGGGGAGCAGCAAGCTCCATCCTGTGGCCCCAAACCCCAAGCCCAGGAGCAACACCCCCCCAGCATCTCAAGCTCCCTGCCAAGCCCTGGGGTGATGCGGTCCCCACACTCTCACCTTGAGCCTGCTGGTGCTGTGTATGGTGGAAAGTGTCTGCTAAGGCCTACAAGCTTGCTAATGTACTTTATTGTTGTGTGCTCCAGACACCAGTATGTGCTTACTCTCGTTTTTTTTGTTTATTTTGTCTGAAGGGGAACAAGCACTTGCTGCAGGCTGGGCTGTCAGCTCATCCCCATCTCCTCCAGATGACACCCGGGATGGTGATGTGCTGCGTACGTATAATCAATTTCTATTCACTTAAACAACCACCTACACATACACAGGTAATTCACTAATGTCCTTCTTTCCCAAACAGGTGTACCAACCATTGAGGAGCTGCTGCTGGCTCACCAGCAGGCACAGCAGCATATGGAGAGGGCACACCAAGAAGGGCAGCAACACCTTGCCAGCTTGGGTGCCATGATCCACGCCGTCCAGACAACCCAGTCCGGCAGGGCCCCTAATGTATCACCCCCACCCAATAATGGGACATGACTCCCCGAATCATTGTTGTCCATGTTGGAACCTTTTTTTATTCCCTGTTGCCATGTTGGCACCTGTTTTTTTTTTGGCCACGTTGGCCTCTTTTCTTATAGTGTCCCACATTGGGAAAGTGGGTAGTGTGTCTTGGCTACTCCTAACCTGACCAAGCCTTTATGATTTTGTTGGCACTGTTATTTCAAAATGTTGGTCTGTAATAAAATTTTGACCAGCTACATCCTGTGTCATCCCTTGTTGCAGCACACACAGGGTAACATTTGTGAGGTTACATTTCACCAACCACACTGGGCCAAGGTTTATCTAGAGGTATATGCTGTGACATTGCAAACATGTCACCATACTGGACCATTACACCCGCCATGCACCCCTATATGACATCAATGTGCAGTGTATGACACCCACAGTAACAAACACACACACACAAACATACTGGTGAACGTGACACAGATATGGACAGAGTTGTGGCTAAATTAATATTTTTAACTTTTTTTTTTTTTTAAACTTTGGTTAAAATGTGTGGCAAAAAAGGGGGCACACCTGGCCATAAAACAACTGTCTCTCTGGGCCAAGGTCCAAGGTTGTGCATTAGCTAGTAGGGCTCTTGTTCTTCCTCCTCCTCTGATGGATCAGACAATGGGGCCTCCCCTCCTCATACACCCAGCGGCCTTGTGACGTTCCTGCTCTGCTGGGCTGTCTCCGGGGGGGAGGTGGAGTATCACGATTTTGCTGCCTCCTCACCATTCATGAAGCTGTACATAAGGCGCACAAACATCAGCCAACATATGGGTCAGCAGCACACAGAAAATAACGTCCAGGAGTGCCCAATCGCATGTGCCCCTACTTACCGTCTGACCAACAGAGATCTTGTGATGAGACACTACTAGCACAATGCACATTCCAGTCGGAGCAGGGGTGACGCCACAGCACAAGCTTATTTAAACACAAGCTGACCAATCACAAAAGCGCAATGGTGCAACATCATTGGTCGCACCTGCGTACGCCCAGGCGGCTACGTCGATTCCAAGACGCCGCTGCGGTCTGATTGGTTGATTGGCATATAAAAAGCACACAAGCCCGAGGTTGGTCACGCTTGCTGCCCAGAGTCATTAAGTAAGTAGTGATGTGCAAACATGAACTGTGATATGGCTGTGTTGCGTTAACAGCACCTTAACATTGCGGGACGCTATTGTGTAGTGTAGGTCACGCCCAAGTGGTGGGGTATGTAGTTCCTCGTGAAGTTAGTAAAACTATTTTCTATTGTGTCCTGGCAAGTGGATGCTTGAGTGTTTTGACAACCTAAACCCTATCCTCATTGAAACGTCATATTGCTCTTGCCATACAGGATCATGTTTGAAGGATGCGTGTGTCTTTAGTTGCGGGGATCATCTGAATTGAGGACACATAGTACAGTCGTTTACCATACACAACGGGACGTTTAAGGCCAAAATCGGATGTGGAGTCGAGCGTGTGGCTTCTGCAAATGTCTGCCTCTGAAGATCCTGTGTTAACAACACATCAGGGATGTGTCTTGGACATGATGAGTATTCAATAGTGTGCTGCGTGACGTGATATTTTGACCATGACCCACAAAGGCTAGGGGTACGTGTCTAATGTAATTGTCTATATTTTGGTAAAAAAATAAATAATGTGACCCATGTGTTTGGCCATGCCTTGTGGTCACACGTCAACATTATGGCCACGTATATGGCCTTAGCCTCATGATGTGTTGCTTTTGACAAGGGAGATGTATTGTACTGGTGGGCTAGGGGTGTAGAATGACCAGGTTTGCTTGCCAGACACTGCAATGTTGTGTTTGGGCCTTGATTGGTGATCTATATGTATGTGTGTGGTCTGGTGAGCACACTTGGGTATGCTGTGGGAAAGTGGCCAGTAGATGGTTAGGGAAGGAGATGGTGTGTGTAGATGATGTGTGATGAAGCGTTCTTATACTGATGTTTATTTGTATCATTTTTGCAGGTGTACGTGAGATGATGTTCAACCTGGATGGAGATGCTATCGTGGCTCTTGCCTTGGTGGAAGAGCAATTGTGGCTGGAGGATAGATATGAGAGGTTGCGGGCTCGGAGACCACGGCGTGTGTGGGCTCGGGATTGGCTTCTGCACCGGGACACCCGGAGCCACATGCAGCTGATGCGTGAGCTGGAGGATCGTAGTCCGCATGACTTCAGGAACTACCTCCGTATGTCCGAGCACTCTTTCACATTCCTCTTGGAATGCATAAGGCCATTGATAGCCCGACAGGACACTGTGATGCATCGATCTGTGCCACCTGAGGAGCGTTTGGCTGTCACTTTGCGGTTCCTGGCAACAAGTCGTTCAAGGACCGACCTGCAATACACTTCACGTGTATCACTGTCCCTGCTGAGCTGCCTGATCCCCGAGACGTGTGAGGCCATCTGGAGTAGTCTGTTGCCATTCTATATGCAGTTTCCAACAACACCCGCTGAATGCATGGATGTTGCCAGAGGGTTTGAGGACCGCTGGCAATTCCCAAACTGCGGCGAGGGGCATTGGATGGTAAGCACGTGAGGATCACCAAACCCCCAAAACTCTGGGTTTTTGTATTACAATTACAAAGGAAAATTGTAGTGTGGTTCTCATGGCCCTGGTGGATGCGAACTATGAGTTCCTCTACGTGGACGTTGGAATGAACGGGCGTATCTCTGATGGGGGTGTGTTCGCACACTGCCCCTTGGCCCAAGACCTAAGGGCAGGTGGTCTGAACTTGCCCTTAAATGATGAGACCACCCATCATTTAAACTTTGCGTTTGTGGGGGATGAAGCCTTCCCACTTCAGGCACACCTACTACAGCCATATCCCCAGAGGACCCTTACTTCTGAGCAGCGCATTTTCAATTGCCGGCTATCCCGGGCCCGCCGTGTGGTTGAAAATGCATTCGGGATCATGTCCAACACATTCCGGGTTTTTCATACACGTCTGCATATGAAACTGGAATCTATTGATGTGGTAGTGCTGGCCTGCTGTGTGCTGCATAACTTTCTGCGTTGTAGGGATCGGTCATCATACACACCGGCAAGTTATGTGGATTCAGTGGACCCCACAATAGGGGAGGTCTGTCCCGGGGATTGACGTGCAACCGACCATGGTGTAGCACCACTCCAGCCGCTGAGCCAGGGTCGGACTCGGCAGGAGGCCAGAAACAGTAGAGACGCATACTGCTCCTACTTTAATGGCCCTGGGGCAGTGGCCTGGCAGCACCTGCAGGTGTAGAGTGGCTGGTGTTGTCAGGCAGAAACATGATGAGAAGGGTGTAGTCACCAGGGTGGCTGCACCATGAGGATTTGTTTTTTCTTTTTGTGTGTGCACATTCTTTAGTTAGTTAGTTAGTTAGGTTCTTTTTGTGGGTTTTTTACTTTGACATGTTTTTGTTTTACATTATTTCTCATCATGTTCCAGTTCTTTGTGTGATGTTAACACTTTTGTTTTATGTTATTTTGTGTGTGTTGTTGACCTTATTTTTTGGGTGCACAAAAATATAAAGTTAAAAATATTGGATCCAAACAACAATCTGTGTGTGTCGTTACTTTGGGATACAGGGCAGTTGCACATAGCTTTATGCTGTGCACAGAGGTATGTGATCCGTGAAAAGCTAGTGATGGGTCCGTGAAACATTGTGTGGTAATATGCAGTACACAGGTCCAGCCCTTTTGGCCACAATGTATGGCGCAACTGTGTGTACATATCCATTGTGATGTGTTGTGGTCACAGAGGCACGTGTTCACACACATTGAGCAAACAATGGTGTTTGTGGAGGACGTAGGTACAGGCCATTAAACACAAAAATATGTGTACACAAACATAGTTCAGTTGTGCCATGGCAGCTGTGCCATGGCATGGACCAATGTTGGCACATATGGACATAGTGTTGTGTGTATGTTCCCAACATCAGCTACAGACGCACACATAGCAAACCATTGTGTAGTGTAAGCCACTGTTCTTCACAAAACCGCTCCTGTGTGACGCTTGTGCGCTTCGAAAGTGTCTTGGAGCAGCCACTTGTCACGACACGAGCGTGTATTCCTTCCAAACTCTGAGACAATGGCGTCTCGTATTAGCCAGTCTTTCAGCACAGGCTGGCCAATCAGGACGCTATTGCGTTGTCCAATGAACATGTTTGGGGCGCGGTGTAAAACAATTTGGCACACCTATGTTTTCGCCGCGCTGAACAGGTACGCCCACATTCCTTTGGGGATTGCGGCGTGTGAAGTGGCGACTAAACTCTACCGGATGTTTCCCGCTGTTGGTGCGGGAACTTCCGGGACAACACATCACCTTAAGTTGAGGGCGAAATTGCGGCGTGTAAAAGCGCCTTCGGCGTTCGGAGGCAACTATGAAAAACGTGCACGCGCACATTACATTGCCTCCTATCACCGCCAAAAATTGCGGCGTGTAAAGGTACCCTTAGAGGGAGGAAGCAGTGCAAACGCAGGGCAGGGGACACCATCCTGCAAGCAGCACGAACGGTGTCCCAGATGGCGAGTGGGCCCCCGCCAGTAGTCCAGGGTCCCAATGCATTCTCCGTGTGCTGATTCTGGCCCTATGTACACCCCTAACACCTGAGCTCACACAGAACCAGCAACTCCTTCTCATTAGTGTCCACCTACTACTAGACCCCCAAGACTCCCCTCCACACTGTGTAGTACCCTTACTTAATGTCCTCATAGAGCACCCCACCACTATGATATCTGATTCGCCCCCAGAGCCGTGGGGTACTCAAGACCGGGCCATTGCTATCTCTTGAGGAAGTCACGGAAGTCATGACCCGGTCCCATGGCCTGGGTTCAGCTTTAAAGAGTAGGGGATTTTCTGGCGTTGTTGAGACAGGGGTTATATACAAGGAGGTTTCGTGACGCCACCCGTGGTGTGTGGCTAGGAATGGCCACCGCTGCTGCAGAACCTCCGGGGATGATGGATGGTAGTGAGGATGGGACGGCTCTCCACGGGTAAAGCCAATCCCCGGGGCAGGGTAAATAGTCAATGTGTGGGATGAAGGGCCATGGGCACAAGGAATATCAAGACTCACTGTTTTATAGTTTTCTCAATCCTTTACTAGAGCAGATGTTATATGGAGCTGTCCACGGGTCTTTGAGAGCAACTCAGGGTTTCTTCCCATCCGGCTGGGTCTTTGGCTCCCTTACTGTGCTTGGTATTGGCTCCTGCTGCTGCATAAGCTAGGCTGCCGGCCCTGAGAATTTGGAATCCCCACCTTCTGGTACAGACGATCAGGACGTTAGACCCTGCACAGTCTCGGACTCCGGTATCCATTCTTTGCGCTTTCCTCTGGGGTGAGCAAGGGGTTGCTCGGCCTCCCAGGTGTGTTCTTGCTTCTCTCCTCAGACCCTAACCTTAGGCGTGGAACTTAGCTAGCGACCTTGGGATGACCTTAGCACGGCTCTTTTACACCCAGGTCCTCTTCACAGTCCTCCCAGGAACTGCACTAACTAGCTCCTCCCCAGACCAGAATATATAGGGGAGCGCACCCTGAACCCAGGCTTGGTCTTCCCTTTGTTGTATGTGTGTTACCTGAAGAGAAGACCCTTTGTTGCTCTCTTGTGACAAAACTACCCGGGGGCAGTGATGACACTGTGGCACTTTGACCCAGGGGTGCCACATATCCTCACAATGTCCCCCACACAGTATGCTGCTCTCTAAGTGCCTTTTGCAAAGTATGATAGCCCCACAGTGTGATGCCTTCACAGTGCCCCGCTCACTGTGAACCTCTCACAGTGTCCCACACCCAATATGATGGCCTCACAGTGCCCCCCACACAGTGTGATCCTCTCATAGTCTCCCATGCCCTGAATCATGGCCCCAGAGTGCCCCTGCACAGTGTGATCCCCTTGCAGTGCTCCACATCCAATATGATGGCCCCAGAATGTCCCCCACTCAGTGTGATCCCCTCACAGTGTCCCACACCATGTATAATGGCCCCAGAGTGCCCCCCACTCAGTATGATCACTTTGTAGTGCCCCAAACCCAGTATCATGGCCCCACAGTGCCCCCTGCTCAGTGTGATCCTCTCCCAGTGCCTCACACAGTATGGTGCCCTTTTTATCCGTTCAAAGTAGGGTACTGGCTAAGTTTAATAAAAAAAAATCCTCAGCTAACCCTATTTCCAAAATGATCTGCTCCAGTTTGTGCTGTGTGAGGCTCCATACAGCAGGTACAATCTAGTGACATTGTGGCGCCCCTGCGGATCCAGTCGCCACAGAGGTACTGCACCCCTGTTAGGGTGTAGTATCCCACTCTCGGTTAAGAGGGGCACAGACCAGTGCTGGGACACCCAGGCCACACACACTACACTAAGTCCAGGTCAGGGTTAGGGCAAGATTGCTCCTATGGGAGAGCACCATCCCTGATCCTGGCTGGAAGAGGAACCAGGGTAGTGGGGATGGGTGGAGAGGAAGTAGTTAGAGGGAGCATCTGGGATGAGTAACGTTAGGAAGCACACACATAGATGACGTGGAACACGTGACAGAGGGTATAAATAGAGTGGGAAAGATCTAGAAAGCAGGAGAGACAGTTGAATAGTAGAAGGAGAGAGACCGTTGAACAGCAAAGAAGAGGAAAACAGCTAGATTCGAGTTGGAGGGAAGCTACAGGAAGAAAGCCTGCCACAGAAGGAAAAGAACTTGAGAGAAGTGTTCAGAGGATTGGAGCAAGTGGGTGCTCATCCTGAGGCCAGACTGAGGAGCAAAGAAAGAGAACTAGGTGGCTCCAAGATTTCCTTGGATGAAGTGCCTCACTGTCCGCACTGCTGCTCCGGAAACGAATGACAGTGTGTAATTAAGATAAGACCCTATTTGCGTATTCTTATTTTACAGATTGCTCCAAGAGGAAGAGAGGGTCCCAGAGGCACAGGCAGTGAACAATACATCCATGGGCCTCGTATCCATTGTCAGGCGCAAGGCAGTGGAGGGACCAGGCCGCAGAAAAGGGGCACCAGGACCCCAAGACTAGTGGAGAAGACAGACAAGGCTCAGTTAGCAACCCGGAGACTGTGGTACTTCCCTGGTGACACAGTCGACAACCACGCACATCTGCTGAAAAGGTGGCAAACAGAGGGTTAAGGGGAGATACTGCAGATTGACCCTAAGAAAAACCCACAGCTACTGGCTCAGAGCTCTGTGTGGCGAGGCACAAGGCAGGAGGGCAAAGCAAGCGTAGTGTGAGACGACCGAGGAAGGAAAGAGAAGGGGTACCGGTTACGTGTCATCCTCCTACCCGGGAGTAGCTGGATCCCTGCCTCCGAGAGCCCAGTGCTCAGCAGGCTGTTGCACAGTGACTGTGAGTAAAAGACTTGAAGACTACAACCCGCTGTGTCTGTGAACTTTCTTGACGTGTTGTAACCACCAGAAACACAACTACCAACTCACTCAGGTACCTTCTGCTGCCCATGTGGGTCAGCCCTACCCGTAGAGGGCTTAACAACACTGCTGCCTCCCTACCATCGGCCCCCAGAGGAACTGTCGTGCAGCAGCAGACATCTATAGCCGCAACCTGCGGGTGGCGTCACGTAATAACAAGTATCCCCAAGTCCAGTCATCCCTTCCCAAATAAACCCTCCACGCCACATGACCTTCTCTAAGAGAGAGAGTCACCCTCACCGAACTTTTAATGACACCGCCAGGGTCACGGAGCCGGGTTTCGACCCCTGTGACTCCCGTGAAGAAGCCTCAAAGCCCGGTTCCGAGTATCCTCAGGCCCTGGAGGGGTATGTCAACATCATCGTACCTAGTGTGCCAAAACTCAAATGTAAAAGCTGATAGGTGCAGCAGGGAGCTGACAGTGGCCTCCTCTTATTCAACCATATGCAGTGGTGTGGAAAAGTGTTTGCCCCCCTTCCTGATTCCTTATTCCCTGCTTGTTTTTCACACTTAAATGTTTCAGATCAACAATCAAATTTAAATATTAGACAAAGATAACACAAGTAAATGCAAAATATATAGTTTATAAATTAAGGTATTTATTATTAAGGGAAACAGAAATCCAAACCTATTGCCCCCTAAAACTAATAACCTTTATCAGCAACAACTGCAATCAATCATGTGCACTATCTGGCAATGAGTCTTTTAGAATGCTCTGGAGGTTTTTTGGCCACTCATCTTTGCAGAATTGCTGTAATTCAGCCACATTGGAGGGTTTCTGAGCATGATCTGCCTTTTTAAGGTTATGCCACAATATCTCAATCAGTTCAAAGGCATGTTTGAATCTGCACATTGTGTGTGGTGTGAGGCTTCACAGGTCTGCAGCTACATATAAGACACATACAGTGACTTTGGCGGAATTTACCCGCTGAGACCCCTGTGGTCACCCTTCGCTTGGTAACTTTCCATTCACACTGCATTTTGGAGCCGCAAAACCCGAAATTTATTGTTTGTCAAGAACCTTTGCAGTCATACTATTTCCATATATAAAAATGTGTTGACACCTTTACTTTAATACATTTGAGCCCATAGAAATGTGTGCACATCACAATATTCATGATCGTTTATTAGCCTGAATGTAAACAAGAATGCTTCTATTCACTAAATACAAGCCAACATATGGGTATGTTGATGGAAAAAGCACCCTGACAAAGCCATTGGCGAAACGCGTACTGGTTGTGCTTGGTGAGTGAGCAGGTTCCAGTATGATTGATGGCTTCTTTACCTTTATATGCTTTATTTTTTGTTGACGGATGATCTTCCTTGATGCTGTTTTTCTTAATCTTTTCTCCTGTGTATGTAACATTTATTGTGTGCTTTCATTTGCTACTTGATCTGATACCGTCATGCTTGTTATTTAGTCCTGTCCTCACCACTTTTTTTTATGTCTGTGTCCTTGTATATGTTTTTTTAAAGCATGCTATTTAATTCTATACATTTTATCACATATTAATAAATATACTGTAGTGTTTAGTATTGGTAACCTGGCCGGCACAGAGTTTTTAGGTGTTTGTTCCACTTGTAGGTGCTTCAGGGCCGTCATTAACGGCACACAGTTAGATTATAATGATTATACGACAACATTTATTGTGAAAATATTTGCTTTATTATTACACATAAGATGTAGACAAGTCATTAATCTTTTACCATTGAATGAACAGAGTGAGGATTTATACTTGGCTTAAACACTACATAAATATCATATACTTTTAAAGTGTGTATCCCTGGGGCAGTTACATAGCGCAAACTTGATTTTGCTGAGAGAAAAAATACAATCCCAGACTACTCTAGTGTCCATCAGTGTTCAATTGTTGATTGCTGGGACAATAATCTTCAAGACTATGTGGTTACATAGAAGACTTCTTAGCCCTTTGAAACCCACCCAGCTCAGGATGCCCAGAGTTAAGGTTCTTATGCACAAACAAAAAATGAAAAGTTCATCTCACCCTTGCGATGTCTCCATACTCACTCATTAATGGACTATACCGCAAGGCACCTGGGCATAGTAATATTTGTTGCACCCCGGGGCAGGGGTTACTCAGGACAGTGTCCGCTCGTCAGTTGCATAGGTGATATCACGGCAACGTGACCCGGTCCGTATGCCCAGGTGCAGCAATAAAAGGGGGGAATTATAGTTTCCAAACATTATTCGTGATGCTGGCTGGCAGATGTTGCCATGGGGGGCAGTCTGCCTTTACCAGCCCACCAACCAACTGAGGACCGCCGGAGGGGTAGGGGGTGCTGAGCGCAACTGAGGACCGGGGAGGTGGGTGCTGAGTGCAAGTGAGGAGCGGAGGGGGGGTGCTGGTGCAGCTTTACACTCGCCTCTGCTGCTGCTCCAGTGCAGTGAGTGTACGGCCGCTCTCACTTGGGGGCGGCCCTAAGGTGGATTACACCACCGGCCTGGGGGGCAAATGCCTCCCTGATACCATGGTCAGTTCACCCCTGCACCCGTGGGTCGTGGCCAATATGGTGGCTGCTGGTCAGACTCCTGCGGATAATTGTGGAGGTGGCAGCTTGGATGGTGAACCCTCCACGGGTAGGGCTTTTGGTCCCCAGGGTAGGTGGAGGGATTGTGAGTTATTCACCTTGAGGGCTACTCGTAGTCATGTTACGATTTTAGACTGCAAGGTCGAAACGCATCAACAGATCTGCCTCCACAAGTTGATTATGTAATTTTAATGATTAAAAAAAAAGAAGAAATTTAATTTTGACAAACCAGATATCTTGTTAAGGTTCTTATGGGTCTTATTGCAAGCACACAAAGGAAAAGCAGAAACGTAGTCCACAACATCTTTGCACAGGGTTGGCCACCAATAGTGGTGCAAAATGAGGAGAGTTGTCTTCTTCTGCCCGGTGTGACCCCACTGCAACACTAACCTTCTGTCCACCTCTGAGACAAAAGTATTTCTGATGGAGTTATTGTGCTGCAAACCTTCTTTATTTATCTCATATATTTTATGAAAGGACAAAGTGTTACTTCCACACAGGGGATCTTACTGGGGTGTACAGTTTAGGCCAATGTAATAGGATCAGAATTGTTATATCCTTGTATCAATCCAAATAGCATAGGAAAACACATCTTCAGGTCGAGTGTGCCCTGTTATTTTATACTACAACTCAGACCTGTGTAATATTCATGTTCATTCCTGGATGATAACCTCCCTTATAGTGATAGTGTATGATGGAATATAACACAGGTCTGAGTATATCGAAAGAATAAAGATAGTTTGCAGTACAATAACTCCATTGTGTGTTTTCACATGTTTTAATGTCTTGAGGAGTGTACAATCAAAAAAATCCTACAGATGAGGGTGAGGCTGCAGTGCATAATACTTGGGGCCTGCCCCTCTTTTCTATGATTCTTCTTTTTTCAAAAGTATTTCTGAGTGGAATACCAAGACAGGCATATCAGAGTTATTGTGAGCATTTTGGAGGGTTTCATCATGTGTTGAGGCTCCTCCTCTTCGTCGGCAGATGAATAAGACCTAGAGTGCGTATCCACCTGGATGTTCTTGTCAGCCAGTCGAACAAAGTCAGAACAAAGACGAAGCGGGTAAAAAACAGTAACCAACGGGATTGGTGAGGATTCAGCCTATATGCTGACAGAAGGTAGGGCACATTTTTGTGGTCAGTGTAGATTGCAGGATTAACTGCCCCTTCTAGTAGGTAGCTCCATTCCTCTATAGCCGTCTTAATCGGCAAGAACTCTTGGCCGCCAATAAAAAAGTTGCATTCTGGATCAGAGAAGGGTTTGGAAATTAAACCACAGGTTACCATATGTCTGATAGGGGAATTCGACATGAGAACTACTTCGGCCCCAGAGGAAGACACTTCCATCTCCAAATAGAACTGCTTACTTATCTTGGGTCTGTGCAGCACAGGAGCTGATGCGAAGGCCTTCTTTAGGGGTGTAAAAGCGCATTCAGCCTATAGAGTCCACATGTTCGAATTAGTCTCCTTGCAGATCATGGCAGAGATTGGGTTAATTCTGGATGAGAAATGCAGTATAAACTGGTGGTAGTAATTGGCAAATCCCAGAAACCGCTGGATGTCTTTCATACTGTCAGAATGAGGCCACGTCATGATGGCAGACACCTCAGGATCCATCTTTGGCCTGATATCAGAGATTATGTACCCCAGGAAAGGAAGAGCGGTTTGCTTGAAAATGTATTTCTCAAACTTAACGTACAAATGGTTTCTGCAGGACCTCAGGGCAGATCAGGAGAGAACACCAGGATGTTGTCCAGGTATATGACCACACAAGAGTAAAGAAGATCCCGAAAGGTGTCATTCTCAAACTCCTAGTAAAAAGCTGGAAAAGGAAGAGAATGGCGCCTCCATAGGGTGTTATCTGTTTCAAAATAGGATGTTAAAATAAAGTTAGGTGCTCACCTTATGTGGTTGTGATAGTCACAACCACTATATGCTCATGTATGTGAAATCCTAATGGCTGCAGCAGTCTTCCAAAAAAGGTAATATTAAAATAAGAAAATAATTTTAATTTCTGACTGGGCTCCCATATAGTGCCTGTCCCAGATGTGAAAGGTTGCCTTCCATTGTGTCTTCCTAGTGTATATGGATCAGATTATATACTTCACGAAGGTCAAGTTTAGTGAAGATTCTGGAGCTTCTGAGATGAGTGAACAATTCTGGTATGGAGTAGCAAGGCATATTTATTCTTGACCGTAATCTGATTGAAGCCCTTATATTCAATACAGGGACAGAGAGAGCTATCTTTCTTCTTCACAAAGACGAACACAGCACCCACTATGAGTCTGTCGAGCCCACTGGGACGGGGTACTCGGTACCGGACCGGGTCACTACTGGGGGATGTCACGGAGGTCCTGGTCTGGACCGTGTCCCGGGCCCAGACAAGTAAAAGGGGAATATTTACAAGGGATTAGGGTTTGTCGTGACGCCACCCACGGGGTGTGGTCAGTAATGGGACCACTGGTGCTGCAGAAACTCCAGGGACGATGTTAGGCAGCTGTAGATGAAATAGCTCTCCGCGGGTAGAGTTGGGTTCCCCGGGGCAGTGATGGTTAAAGTGTATGATTGTTGGTGTAGGCTTGTGATGGGTGCAGTTCACTTACTTCCCTGCTGCTGCAGCCTTCTTCCAGCCAGAACCCGGAGCTGACAGGCTGTGGCTCTCCAGGTGGGATCTCTCTGTGTCCTGCTGAAAGGAATCATGCACTGGCAAGGGAGCAAAGTGATTATACAGTTCTGTCTGCAGATAATCATGCAAGGGAGTCAGAGGCAGGGTTCACCGTGTTTACTTTGCAGTTCTTGCAGTACAGCGGTTCAGTTGCAGTTCAGTTCTTACACGGGTTACAAACGTTCCCCTCCGGGTTCCTTCTACTCCCTGCAGCCAGGTTGTTACTCTCTGTGACCCCTCACTCTTTCTCTCTTCCTTTCCAGGCTTTATTCTCTCTCTCTCTTTGTGTGTGTGTCTCCGGACAGTATAACGGTAACTCGGACCCCTGTGGGTCCTCGTGGTCGCCACTGAGCTGCCTGTCCTTTGGGTAGGAACTGAAACCTGGAGTTAGAGCTCCCCGTCGGGGAATCTGGGGAAACTGGGTAAATCGTCGGTCCCCTTCAGAGCTGACACTCTGCTTCTAGCCTAGCCTCCAATAGTCCTTTCCTTCCAAGGCTCTATCAGGCTCCCTCCTGACTCGTGTGACTCTGGTTTCATAGAGAAGGTTATTCCGCCGGCAGTTGGTCATTTCAGCTGTGTTCCTAGGACCCAGTGCTGCTGGTCCTCTCTTTCCTCACACTCCTGGAGTGCTGGCTATGGACGTACTTTCTCTCCATGGTTTCACTGGCACTTCGGATTCTGCACTCCATTAACCCCACTCCTCCAGTACATGTGCTTCTGTTCTTTACTGCTCAGCCTACCTCGGCCTACTGACTCCTTCCTCCTCTCCTTCCCTATATCTACCGTCTATCACCTGACCTGCTAGCTGTCCCACACACTGTTCTCTAAACCCACCACCCCTTGCCCGTCTAGAGTCCCGGGATCCAGATTGGGTGCTGCCCTTATGTGGTGTGTGGGATGTCCGTGAGGGTGTTTGTGTTAACTGTCTTCCCTTCTTACCTGGCTGCAGTTCCCTATGTGGCCTCCTGGTCGCAGGGGAGCCACAAGTCCATCAGCCCATGAGATTTGACAGAGTCGCTGGCTGTTGGACAGGATGGACGGGAACAAAACATTTCTCATGGCAGGACTGCCTCCTTCTAAGTACCTCACCGGATCTTTCGTGCACTTGTAGCCATGGCAGTCCTAGGAGCAGGGAATGGGACATGCGTGATAGCACATAGAAGGTGAATTTCTCAAAGTGCAGCATTCCCACTCGAAGCTTCACTTGCTTCGTAACGAAATGGATGGTCCCAGCCAGGGCTTTCCCATCAACGGACAACAGCACCAAAGCACTTGGAAGACGTTGAATGAGAATCAGGTACTGATTTACCACCGGCGTCTGTTGTATAAAGTTTCCTTCATAACCAGAGTCTGAATAGACTGACTCAATAAAACGGGTGTTGTCACAAGATACTAACAAAGTCAGAGGACTTGCTCTCACCAAGGGTTGCCTCTCCAATAAACCCTAGCTATGGGAATTTCCTAGGTTCTTAGGACAGAAACAGATTAAATATTCTGAATTACCCCTTAAGGGTATGTGCCCACATAGTGGTTTAGTGACGTTCAAACCGTCAGTAAACCGGTGGAAATTTGCAGGAGCCTAGAGTTCTGCGCTCTGAAGTCTCCAGCTGTTTCCCAGCGGTTTCCCAGCGGTGTCCCAGCGTTTTTTTCAGCGTGTGCACAGCGTTTTTCCGTCGGTTTTTCCGTCGGTTTTCTATAGGGGATTTTGTTCATGAAAACGATCAAAAACCGCTGAGAAGAATTGACATGTTGTATGATCCTAAACCGCTAGAAAACCGCTCAACCTCTGGCAGATCCGCTCACATAAACCCACTATGTGTGCACTATGTGTAAGTCCTAACGCTGCTTAGGATTTACATTAATTTAAATAAAACCTATGCTAAACCGCCGGCGGTTTTCGCTGCTAAACTGACGTTAAACCACTATGTGGGCACATACCCTTAGAAGCATGTTCCCTCGGTGTGACAGACCTTCTCGTGGTGCTTTGTCAGCTTCACTTGGTCAACTTACATAGGTTCAGGAGAAGGTTTGGAAGCTGAAGATTGGGGAACAATCAGCCACTGGAAAGTCAGAGCCAGTCACATTGATCTTCTCTCTCAGTTCACCTATATAAAGTGTTCTTGGAACCTGAGGTCGATCCAGACAGCTAGGGAAACCAGGTCGCCTAAGGAGGTGGGAACATCTTGGCCTGCTAAATTGTCCTTGATTCTCCTGGACAGACCCTCCAAAAATGCAGCTATCAGTGCCTCATTATTCCAGCCAAGTTATGAGGACATGGTGCAGATACGAACTGCATACTGGCCTGCTGCAAGGCCAACCTGGCGCAGTCTGAGAAGGGATGATGCTGTGGAGGTAAAACAACCAGTTTGTCCAAAACCTTAAGGAATGTCTCCAGGAAGGTTTGCAGGTCACAGATGACAGGATTGCTTCTTTCACATAAGGTATTAATCCAGGGGAGGGCCTCAACTCCTAGATGAGACATCAAAAAGCCTACTGTGAGGTGAACAGGTAAGACAATAGTCCAAAGTACAGCGTGCACTGGTTAATAAACCCACGGCATTGCTCAAGATTGCCATCAAACCAAGGTAGAGCAGACATACAGGTGCTGGAAGCTGGATTTACTTCCGGAGTAGACACTGCAACCTGAACAGGTTCAGATGGAGTGGTTGGTGTCCTAGGTGTCCACCAACTGCAAATAGGAAATAATATAATCCTGTTGCTCCTATTAATTGGTCATTTCTTGGTGCAATGCTGTGAACGGAGTGGTACTGGAGCCAACAGGGTCAATGGCCTGAGCAAATTGTTACACTGGTGGATGTGGACCCACTGCGCCACAGACCCGGGCTTACCTTAGAGGGGCGTAACTAAGCAGCTACCTCATCTGCCCACTGAGTGTGGTTAGGTTTGTGCTGGAAGGTAGCTGCCAGGTACCACTTCGGTGTAGTCCCTAGTACTGCGGTTGCTGACTCCAATTGACAGAAATGCAACTACAGACTCAGGTACAGGCAGATCAGCTGGAACAGGCTGACAGGTTCTGACAGGATGGCAGGTACCTGCACATAACAGCAGGTACTGACAGAACAGCAGGTACTTGCACAGGTTCTGGAATACTTGACAAATACTGGACACAGGAACAAAGGTTACTGCACACAGGGAGAGCACAGGTTATCAGGGACCAGACAATTAGCAAACTGCAGCAGGAGAGTGATGAGACTCATTGCTCAGGCACCTATTCAGAGGGTGCCATAAGTACCTAGTGTCCTCCAACCATTGTCTGGAGACACTTACAGAGTGTACGCACTGCCTTTTAAAGAGGTAGGGAGTGCACGTGCTCTCACCCTAAGCATGCTCTCGGGAGAACTGTGTGGAGTGCGCAGGCCCAGGGAGCAGCAGGGAGGGTCAAAGACACCGCTGAGTGGCTGGTATGGTGAGTTCGCTAGCGTACTTGCTATAGGGACGTCGGCGCTGGTGTTACAGCACCCAGTGCCAGAGGCAGCAGAACAACCCCAAAATATCTTTGAACCTCCACCCTATTTGACTGTAGGTACTGTATGCTTTTCTTTGTAGGTCTCATTTCATTTTTGGTAAAGAGCATAATAATGTGCTTTATTAAAAAGCGCTATCTTGGTCTCACCTGTCCACAAGATGCTTTTCCAGAAAGATTTTGGCTTAATTTTGCAAAGCTGCAGAAAACTGCTTTTTTATGTCTGTGTTTCATCAGCGGTGTCCTCCTGGGTCACCTGCTATAGCGTTTAATTTCATTCACATGTGGACAGATATTTTGTGCTGACACTGATGCATCTAGGAATCTGCAGGACAGCCTGAATTTCTGGGCTTTTTATGGACTATCGTGTGTTGCATTCTTTCTTCATATTTTCTAGTAAAAACAAGAGAACCGCTACTGTACTTTTATGTTGTTCCAATAACACAAAGGAAATAAACATGTGTATTACAAAACAGTAATTTTTTGGTAGAAATAAGTCATTTTCTGGAAAAATTTCAAGACTAATATGTAAATATCAGGGAGCTTCTGCACCTGTCTACTATGGTGTGTCTGTAGTTTTTAGATGATCTGTATACAAGGTGCCAGCTGGTTGTACATAAGAGTTCTGAACTGTTTCTGTATATAGGGGGGTATTGGACCTTTAGAAATCAGATCCTGGCTTGGTGCCCATAACCTATTTTTTTAGGATGTATGGTGGTCAGTTTGGGTCCACTTTAGGGTCAGCCAAAGGGGTTACATCTAAACTAGTGAGTTTCAGGTCCCACTGTGAGCAAGGTTACACGGGAAAGTTAATCGGAGGTCAGACCTCAGCTGCGTAACTCTAGCTGACCTTGGATGAACCAGACTGAGACATCACCCCACTAACAGCGAGAGCCAAAACTCATTCAGTTTCAGGTCCCACCATGATCAGACTTTGCAGAGGAGTATTGCAGAGGTTTTTTTGGGGAATAATAAAGATGGGAAAAAGGTTTGTGATTGTGATTATGTGGCACCCCAGGGTCTAAGTGCCACAGTGTCATTATCGCCCCGGGTGGTAGGGTCACGCTTTTGAGCAACAGAGGGTATCCACACCAGACAGAAATTGCACACAATACCTTTCTGCCTCCAAGCCTGAAGGGGAAGACCAAGACCTGGGTTCAGGGTGAGCTCCCCTATAAATTCTTGTGTGGGCGGAGATAGTCAGTTCAGTTCCTAGGAGGGCTGAGGAAGACATCTTGTGGACTGGAGCAGTGCTAAGCTCATCCCAGGACAGCACTGTCTAGCGCGAGGGACCCAAGTCACTGGTCTGAGGAAGTGGAGGAAAGCCTGGGGAGCGGAGCAGTGTTGTGCTCACCCCAGAGGAACAGCGCCACAGAAACGGACACCAGAGTCTGAGGCTGTGCAGGGCCTAACGACCTGGCAGCCAATACCGGAAGGTGGGGAATTCCAAGTTCCCCAGCCACAGTGTGCCTGGAGTCAAAGCAGCGTAAAGAGCCCGGGAACAGCCGCCTGAGACATGGGGCTAGAGAAGGACTCGAGTTGCTTGCCATACTGGCACCAAGCAGGAGAGAGCGAGGGCCAGCAGTTCAGCTTAAGCAGCCGCAGGGACCTACCAACAAGACGCAGCAAGGAGGCCTCAGAACCTGTTGCGTGAGGAGAACCCCAAGTTTCTCTCAGGTGCAAGGACTCCGTATACCATCGCTTGTCAGTATTCCAGTCGCACCACTAAAAGGACTGAGGAACCAACACATCATGAGTCTGTCTGTTGCTTGGCGCCCGCCATCCTACACCCTACACTCGTACCACATCCACTGTCCCGGGGAACCGCTCCACCGGTGGGGAGCCACTCCAGCCCAGCTGCCCATTCATCATCCCCGGAGGTTCTGCAGCAGCGGTGACCACCAATAGCCTCAAACCACGGGTGGTGTCACAAATAACTTTCCCTTTCATCAACCCCATCCCTACCAAGCCACAAACTCCCTTAACGACTGAACCCAGGGTCCCGGAAGCCGGGTCTCAACCCCTGTGACTCCCCAGAACTGCTTAACAGCCCAGTTCTGAGTACCCCATGGCAATGGGGCACGTCAATTACAGCCTCTTTACATATTTTCTAGAATTCTGGTGCCCCTTCTGCAGTACTATCAGCACATAACTAGACCCACGTTCTGTATACTTCAGTGTTATGCTACATTCACACTGTGTTCTATTGCACTGTGTTTGATGTGTTTTCGGTAGATCTGCTATCTGCAGTGGAATGCAGTGAAATGCAGTGACGTTGTCAAGTCAATGCATTTCACAATTTAGCATTCTGATGCTGCATTTTGTATGGTTCAGTTCTTGGGCTGAAGAACGGATCTGTAAAAAGAATAAGCATGTCAATTCTTTTTATGTTATTTGCTGCGCTATTTACTTACCACTCTGTGCTCCCATGGTGAACTCCAGTGGTGTCCTCTCTAGCCGGGAGTCCGCAGGACTTGTGAGAGTTGTATGCTTAGTGCTCAAGGACCTGGCACTGCACCATGTGACTGAATGACGTCACTCGGTCACATGCGTAGGGTCTTAGAGGTACCGAACACTGCAGCCTCCAGGAATGAGAACATCGCTGGACATCAAGTGGCAGTAAATTTTGCAGCAGATAGCGCAACACATTCAAACACACAAGGCTGCGTTTTGTGAGAGTCCAAAACACAGCCAAAACGCAGCCAAAACGCTGTGTGTGAATGTAGCCTTAAGGTAGTTTGTTTCACTTCTTATTCGCCACATATTGTTCTATATACTGTTACTGTGTTCTTATCATTTCTCTTCACTAACACTCTCACCCCATCTAGTGTTTTTTCTTGGTATAGTTTCATTCTCTTGTGTTATGTTTCTCTTCCTCTTGATCTACACAGTATACACATCCAGCAAGCTATATACTTATAATTTCCATCTTTCTTGATCCATTTTAATTCTATTCTTTTCACAATTTTTCTGGTGATGGTTCTCCCCTCAAGTCCTCCCTCCCCCTACTTGGCTTACCTAACCCAAATCCTACATTTAACCCTTGTTATATTTCATGGCACAAGATGTCATTGTGCCTGAGAGATGTGCACTTTTCCCTTTTTTTGTTCTGCTTATATATTTTGTAAATGTAATTTTATTTTAGATGATTATATTTATAAATTTATTTTTCTGATCATTATTTTCAGTTACTGATGAAGGTCAATTGTTTGACCAAAATGTTCTTGTTCTCACTGAATAATTGAGATAATTGAGGTAATTGAGCAAGTTAAAATCCCAAGGAGAGGTGGTGACCATATTGGCTTGCTTAAAAACCAAGAATCCTATTGGATTCATGAACCCCAAAAGGCCTAAGTTGGGAGTATGACCTATATTCATTTTAGGAGGTACATTTATTATTACCTTATAATACAGTAGATGATGATAATATTTTGAACAGGTACCGTATTTACAGCCGTTACATGGGGATTGTTTATGGAATATGAACTTGACTGTGTTCTAATACTTTTTTGTTCATTGTATACCTGCCGTATGGAATTTTGACTCATATGTGTTTTTAATATTATATCGACCACCTTATGGATTTTCTTACAATGTTTGATTTATTAAATTGTAACACATCTTGTTATGTGTCAGGGCACAAGACGTCATTGTGCCTGAGAGATATATGCCATCTCTTCCCTTTTTTCGTTCTGCTTATATATTTTGTACATGTAATTTTATTTTGGATGATTATATTTATACATTTCTTTTTCTGATCATTAAATTCAGTTGTTTGACTAAAACATTTTTGTTCTCACTGAATAAATAAATCTCATTGAAGTCACCTGACACGGGAGTGCCTTGTCTATTGAACTTACTCTATGGTTTGAAAACTACCTGCACACCCCTGAAAGTCAACCAGTAGTGCCTGGCTCTCTTAATAAACTTTTTACAAATATATGTTTTTTTACGGTGTAGGGAATTATTTACCATTTACTTAGAAATTCATAATAGCCAGGTCTAACATTGACCTGCCATTAAGAACCTCGGGCTTAGTGCCAGCTGGCAATACATAGATGACATTAACCCATTATTTTCCAGTCTTACAACCCCAAAGGGCAGCTGGAAGAGTTGAGTACAGCTTCAGAAAATGGTGCTTCTATGAATGTGCCATTTTCATAGACGGCTGTGAGTTGCAATTCGCAGCGTGAGGGGCCCAGAAAGCTTGGG
>JARQOC010000007.1:179831522-179958686 GCA_033576535.1 Allobates femoralis
GGAGCAGGGATAGTGTAAACGAGCTGTTCAGTACTTCCCTAATACCCCCCAAAAATAGATGTTTTCAGAGCCGAAGACATACAAGAAAGTAATTTTTAACCAACTGTTTTTGGGGTGACAGGTATTCTGCCTTCTGCTGTCCACATTACATAAATGTGGTTAGTGCCCTCTACAAAGCAGTAGTGCAAACATTTCAAACTGCCTGCTACCAAGCACACAGCAGGCCATTTAACCCGCTGTTTTTTGTGGTGACAGCCTGCCGTCTGCTGTGCACAATACAAAAAGGCAGTTATTGCCCTTTACAAAGTAGTAGTCCAAACATTTCCTACTGCCTGCTACCAAGCATGCACCAGGCCATTTTCTCCACTATTATGGCTGTGACGGCAAGGTTGGTTTGTTCCATTGTGGCGCCCCGCAACGAGTGCGTCACAGGAGGGTATTGCAGCCACAAATGCAGCCGCAATATCCTCTGACTCAGCAATGAAATGGTTAACTTGGAGATCCAACCCAACATGCAACACCTAGAACAGGGGACCAATCATAGGTCCTGGTGGGTGGAGTGTTAGGGTAGTGTAGTAGAACACAATAATCGAGAGGAAAAACCTAGAAACTAGAACCCTCGAGATAGGACAGAGCCGGTTCACTGGTACCGAAGCTGGCAGCAGTTCACCTCTGCCACGCGAACCAGAAGAGTGGAGGATCAGCTTTACAGGAGCACCCCACCACCAGCCAGTTTCCAGTCGTCTAACCAGCGGTGTACCCACTGAGGGATCCAAGGCTCCCCAAAGCATCCAGAACGTACATCATGGATAGGGCATTGAAGCAGCCTTCCCGTACCCGACCTGGTATTCCTGGGCGACGCTGGCAATCAAGTTAGGTAGTATGGAGGAACACTGCGGATCTCTGAGGAACACTATCACTGCTGAGTCCACCCGGTCTACTACTCAACCACTGTATACCATGTACTGTCTGCTGGTTACAGTAAAGACCCATTGCAGAGACTACCTGTGTCCGTGCTTCCTTATGAACTATCCGTCCGCACAACAAGGTAACCGCAGCTGCCGCACAACATCTTGAGCAGCTCCAGCCCCTGGGGATCACCGCTCAGCCTGTGGGGAGCGTAACATCTTGCTGCTGTCCATCCCCCGGGGGTTCCGCAGCGTCGGTAGCCCTTACCGAATCTACTCATAGGTGGCGTCACGAATAAATTAAAACCCCTTAATCTGTTCCACAAAGACGTCTTCACTTTTGATCTGCACTACACCGGGCCCCACTACCGGCAGGCGCGGTCCACCCGTGACAAGGAGGGAAGAAGAATCGCCTGTCTAAACCGGAGTCAGCCGGCCACGGTGAGTCAGAAAATGGCGTCACGAACAGGATACGAGCAGGCCCGTTATCCAACGGGTATATTGTGCTTAAACTGGACTTTATTGTCTACAATTTGGACTTTGTTCGTCCCTAAAAGAACTTTCCCGCCTTTTCACCATTGGGCCAAGATGGCGCCCAAGATGGCGTTCCCGCCACAGAAAGCCGCCACGTGCAAGCCCAGGAGTGAGTCAACCCCCCCCTCATCGTGGGAGGGCCAAAGACAAAAGGCGCCAAACTCTTTGTCCGCCCTGATTGCTCGAATCAACCATGGGGGCGGACCCCAAAGACTTTTCCCACCATTGGACTACAAAAGCCCAGAGGAAATGGGAGTGTCAGAGACAGTCAGACAGACTTCTTCACCAGCTCTACCAGAACGTCTTACCGGTTGAACGGGTGTGGTTTCCCTCCAAGAACAGAATGGCCAGCACGAGACTTCAAGACCTAATGCGGGAGGTCGAGGCGGAGGCCAGAGCAGCCATAGGCCAACCGGGTCCGGATCCTGCCCTTACCATAGACGGCAGCCCCGACTTCTGGCTAGAGGCTCTACAAGACCTCCGGGTGCGACTACTTGAGACAGTAGAATGGACGATTCGCAGCTGGAGCGCGACCCTAGGCAGAAGACTCCATCATGCGATGCAGCAGAGCCGACCGGGTACAGCTTCTCCAAGCCCAGACGACATCGCCAGCTTTTCAACAGCCTCACCGTCGCCCACCACCTGTCCTGCTTCGTCACCGGAGCCCATAGACTGTATCATTCCTGTGAGGACCACAGCTCGACCCGTTCCAGCGGATGAAACCGCAGCCGACCCCGTTCCAGAGCCGGAGCTTCCAATATGCTCCCACGAAGAAGCTGACCTCTACCTGGTTCCACCTGCGGAACCCGCGACTAGTTTCCGCATTACCGAGACTGTCGCCTGTTTCTCCCCTGAACCGGAGGCCTCCTCTGCAAATACAGAGGCCTACCTGGTGACCGGGATTGAAACACCACTTCCCGCTGCTACAGAAGAAGGAAAAACCTAGAGCAGATTCCATAGTCTCAGTGACATCTACGGATGGTTCGGAGATTGGGGCCAGTAAGGAAACAGAACAACCTACACCAAAATTTCCTAATAATAACAAAAACCCTATCAAGAGAAAAAATAATTCCCCAGTGAACCCTCTGGATAGAAAGAGAAAACCCAACCAATTGGAGGTAATTAACCTGTCTTCTTATCCTCTTACTGTTGCCCAAAGTGAGGTCCTGAGTTTAGGTCTTAATTTTGTTCCTAAAAATTGTTTTGATTTTTTCACAGCCGTGAAGGACCTTAATTTGTTTGCACGGAAAATGATTTTAAAAAAATTACATACTAAAAGGGCGGACAATGAGATCGATCTGATGAGACTTGAATCGGATGCTCAAATTGTCCTTGAAGACCTGGAAAATGATGTACCTACACCACCAGGTATGTTCCCTCCTAATTTGATATCCAAATCTTCCACGTTCCCTTCCCTGTCATTGTGCCCACATGTTGAAATCTTTACTAAATTAGTGACAGAAGATTTCAAAAGATTGGCTAAATTTGGAGGTAAAGACAATCTTACCCCTGTGCAGAGATTGGCACTTAAAGAGTTACGAGACCGTGATGATGTAATCATCAGGAACTCTGACAAGGGAGGGAACGTGGTTGTGTGGCCAAAAACATCATATGAAAAAGAGGCCTACAAACAATTAAATAATAAGGATACTTATCTAAAAATAGCACATGACCCTACATCTGGTTTCATTGCTGAGTTGTTTGTGATCCTACAACGTGCCCGAGACGATGGGGTGATTTCAAAAAAAGTATTTGAAGGGTTGTTGGTTGAAAACCCAAGAACGCCTACCTTTTATTTAATTCCTAAGGTGCATAAAGACCTCAACAATCCTCCTGGACGTCCCATCGTTTCGGGTAACGGGGGTTTATGCGAACCTTCCTGCAAATTTGTGGAATATTATTTAAAAAAACTGGTAGTCACACTCCCGTCCTACGTGCGCGATACTACAGATTTATTAACCAAATTGGAAGGCTTAGTAATGACTGACGACATGTGGCTGGTAACAGCCGATGTCGAGTCTTTATATACTTGTATCGCGCACGTGGATGGGATGCGGGCGGTGCATCTTTTCCTGAGTATGACCGGCTGGGAATCTAGTCTGTGTGCTTTGATTGAGGAACTGTTGGAGTATATTCTAACCCACAATGTCTTCGTTTTCAATGACCGCTTCTATGTACAACAGCGAGGAACAGCGATGGGGGCGGCGTGTGCCCCATCGTATGCTAATTTATTTTTGGGCAGTTGGGAGCGGTCATTGTTGCAAACTGAAGACATTGTGGGTGTTGAGAGCGTCCTGCACTGGTTTAGGTATATTGATGATCTGCTATTTATTTGGCAAGGATCTAGACCAAGTCTGGATCAATTTATGGACGCTCTCAACAAGAATGATCTTAACATCAGGCTGACCTATCAAGCACATAGACGTGTTATGACCTTCCTGGATGTGCTTTTAGAGGTGGGTGAGGATGGCATAATACAAACTGATGTGTACCGAAAAAGTACTGCTGTCAATTCCCTCCTCCACGCTTCATCAGCACATGATAGGAGTACCATTAAATCTATCCCAGCCGGTCAATTCTTACGAATGAGGCGCATATGTTCAAGTGATGCTGTTTTTGAAAGACAAGCAGTGGATTTGCGGGAAAGATTCGCATCAAGAGGATTCAGCAACCGGAGTATAAAGCAGGGTTATGTGAAGGCCAGAAAAATGAGGAGGGAACAATTGTTATTTAACACCAAGGTCAAGTCAGCTGAATACGGTCCCATCAGATATATCTCGACCTTTAATTCTCAGTGGTCAAATATTAGATCCATCTTAAGTAAGCATTGGTCGGTGTTATTCACTGATGCAGTTTTAGCCAGACAATTATCAACACGACCTTTGTTAACATCACGGAGGGGTAGAAATTTACGTGATATCCTGAGTGCAAGCCATTATGTTCCCAAAAAGAACAATTTCTTTGGAGAAAGAACGGTAGGACCACTTATTGGATGTTATCCATGTGGCGATTGTTTGGCTTGTTCTCAGGGTAACATTAAACGAGCAAAAGAATTTCACTCCTCCAATAATCAAATACATAAGATCAACAAATACATTAACTGTAGCACTACTCACGTGGTCTACCACGCAACTTGTCCTTGTGGTAAGATTTATATTGGTCTTACCACGAGACAATTGCGCATCAGAGTACGTGAGCATGTCAGAGATATAGAGGGAGCCGCCAAAATCGTAGATATTAACACGTTAAAAACCCTGCCGAGAGGGGGCGTGTCCAGCAGCTGATGGCGACGGACGCGTGGTGAGAGAGCTCCGCAACACAGACCAGCCATCACGGCACCAAACGGCGATACCCGAACCTGAGCAGCTTCCCTGAGGATCGCTCTGCCAGCAGCCACCTCCGGACATGCCGAGGGCGAATTCCCGGCGCCGGGACACAGACAGCAAACTCACCAGCTACTTCCCGCCGGAGACTCAGAGGCTCTCCAAGATGGCGCCCGCGAGGGAAGCTGTGAGTGCATCCAGCCCCCGGGACTCAGCTCTATCTCGGGACTCGCCTCGTTCTCCTCCCTCCCCCCGGAGATCTGCAGAGCGGGACACAGTGAGTAATGATGACTCCCCGGTCACCAAACGCTACTTACGGGAAATACTAGGCGACATAAGAGACACTATGATTAGCGAGGTGCGGAGCATGAGGGAGGAGATGAGGGCAGAAATGGCAGCCATGGGGGAGAGAACAACAAAGCTGGAATCAAAGATGTCTGACTTTGCGTCTGCACATAATAACTTAGCAGACAGCTACGATACATTAGACAGAGATATGGGGTCAGTGCAGGCGAAGTTGTGTCATTTAGAGGACGGCTTACGGATTAACAACATTAAACTGCGTGGAGTTGCAGAATCACAGGACACAGAAGATTTAACAGAGGTGGTGACATCATTCCTGTCAGCAGCTCTACCTCAAGCCTCCCCAGACTCTCTTGAAGTAGTAAAACTTTATAGACTTCCAAAACCTGCCTCACTACCTAAAGAGACCCCCAGAGACATATTGGTTTCTTTCCTGAGACCAGGAGCAAGAGACCTACTCTTAAGGGCTATGAGGGAAAACCCTTCATTACCCCCTCCATTTGAAGGGGTTGCAACATACCCGGATTTATCCCCAGGAACGCTGGCCAGACGACGCGAGTTCGCATCCAGTTGTCGCACTCTCAGACAGAGGGGAGTCCAGTATGCCTGGGGGACACCCACAGCTGTCAATTTTCGATATAAGGGATCCAGACACTCCTTTAGCTCACCCACCTTGCTCAGGAAAGCACTGAAGTCGTGGAATTTAACACCATCCACCTCAAACTCACCTCGATCCGCCCGAGATGATCCTCAGGACGCTCATCAAAGAGACAGTAACTGACATATTTCTGTATGGGAGAATGAACTGTTGGTCTGGTTGGCGTAGTCTCCAGTTTGGTTATGATATTCCCTGTGCCCGTTCTTCTTCAGTACAGTAATTGGAGATCCCTCTGACTTGGATCCCCCCCCCAATAACTGGAGACCACAAGGGTTACTCCGGTCTGAAGTGGAAGGGCCTGGTGGATTCTTAAATCCCCCCCAAGGCTACAGACAATTTGGTGTAGCCAGAATTTCGTTTACATTTATGTTTATGTTTGTGTTGATGTTTGTGTTGTCCTTAATCTCTAAATAATTTCTAGTGGCTGTTGATATATGTTGATTTATCTCCATAATTAGTTGCCTACCCCACATTTAACCCAAACTCACCCTCTCCTTTCTACTTTCCATCTACTTTCTCTCTCCTCTACCTCTCCTCCCCCCCTTTCTATTCTCCTTCTCGCCTCTTTCCAGGTATAGACTTCGTTTCCCCTTTTCCAACTCTTGCAAGCGGTGATTGTGGCTAGCCAGTTGCCCACGTCCGACATGCCAGGATCTGCTTCCAACCTACAGGTGGTGACACTGAACGTTAAGGGATTGAATTCCCCGTACAAGAGATCCTTCTTATGGAAGGAGACTAAAAGGCTGGGGGCGGACATACTCTGTATCCAAGAAACGCACTTACTAAAAGAGGATAACCACAGGGTAAGAAATTCCTCTTATCCGCATATATTCTTTGCTAACACTACTGCTAAAAAGGCGGGTGTCTGTATTATGGTGAGCGGTAAGGTCCAGTTCCAGCTGGAGACTATAGAGGCTGACCCACAGGGGAGATACCTAATTCTTGAGTGTCATATCTCCGGGGAAAAATTCACCATTGTAAATCTATATGCCCCAAATTTTGGCCAGAAGAAGTTCCTTAGGACCCTGTTTCAAAAGTTGGGGGGCTCGAGTGTCGGCTCTCTGATTATATGCGGTGACTTTAACCAAGTCATGGAGGCGAGACTTGACTCATCCGCACGGTCGGGTAGAAGGGGGGGAGACTTAGTAGAATTATGTAGGGAATTCAGGCTGCATGACGTGTGGCGCTACATGAATGTGGAAGAAAGAGACTACACCTTTTTCTCTAATAGTCATAAATCCTATTCCAGGATTGACTTCTTTCTGGTGGGAGACGCCACTCTTACCAGATGCTCGGCAGCAAAAATAGGTCTGATCTCATGGTCAGACCATGCCCCTGTTACTCTGGGTATCAAACTAGGACGTTCATGTGGCGCCTCACGTGGTTGGAGAATGAATGTAGCTCTCCTCTCAGACCAGCAGGTCCTTGACTCAATTAACGACAATTTAGACGAATTTTTTCGTCTTAATGATAATGGAGAAGTGTCAGACGGAACTCTATGGAGTTCGCATAAAGCAGTCCTCCGAGGACTTCTCATACAAAAAGCTTCCCAACAGAAAAGACTAAGAGAAAAGTTCTGGAGAGAATGGTCCGAACAAATTACCGAACTAGAAAAGGCTAACAAAATGAACCCCTCACAAAGTCTGACCTCTCAAATACTGGATCTGCGTATGAAACTCAGAGCCCAACTGCTCTATTACCATGAACTCAACATGAGAAAACTTAACACTCAATTTTACTCTTCAGGGGATAGAGCAGGAAAGATACTGGCAAAAAGACTCAAGAAACGCACGGTACAAACTATGGTGACCTCCATGACCTCGAGGGAAGGCAAACAGATTAGAGACCCAACCATGATATTAAACACTATGGCAGAATACTATGCTAATCTATACAACTTAGCTGACGACCCCCAGACTCCACAGCCTTCAATGCAATCTATACGACATTATTTATCTGAGATTGACCTACCGGTAATTCCCCCGGACGTATTATCGGACCTAAACGAGCCTATTACTCTTTTAGAAGTAACTAACGCCATTCAGGGCCTTAAGCTGAACTCCGCTCCGGGCCCAGACGGATTTTCCAACGAATACTATAAATCATTCTCGACCCTCCTGGCCCCCTACTTGCTCCGCCTCTTCCAACATTGGCAATCTGAGGGAGAGCTCCCGGCCGAAGCTCTGGAGGCCACAATTGTCACCATCCAGAAACCAGGGAAGCCCCCAGATCAGCCAGGCAACTATCGTCCCATCTCGCTTTTGAATGTGGATGTAAAGATATTTGCCAGAATCTTGGCCTCCCGCCTGACGAGAGTGATGCCACGTTTGGTGGATGCGGACCAGGTGGGGTTTGTGTCGGGTCGACAAGCAAGAGACGGCACCAGACGTATGTTGGACCTGATTGAGGTGGTGGAGATGAGGGGGACCCCTAGTGTATTCCTGTCATTGGACGCTGAAAAGGCCTTTGACAGGGTACACTGGGGATACCTACAGGGGGTCCTTGAGAGATTTGGATTTTCTGGACCAATCTTGAAAGCGATCTTAAGTCTCTATACCAATCCAGGAGCTCGTGTCTCCATGTCGGGTTACCTATCCCAACCTATTACCATTACCAATGGGACGAGACAGGGCTGTCCCCTGTCCCCCCTAATTTTCGCCCTCGTAATGGAGCCTCTCGCTGCTTCGATCAGGTCAAACTTACAAATCTCGGGCATACAAATACGAAATAAACGTCACGTCATCGGGCTGTATGCTGACGACGTTATTATTTCTTGTACGGACCCTATCACATCTATCCCAGAAGTAGTGAGGGAGTTGGCAAATTTCTCAGATGTCTCTTATTACAAACTGAACTTGTGTAAATCCATGGCACTTCCGATTAACTTATCAGAGGAAGAGTTAGGAGATCTGAAATCTAAATTCTCATGCACATGGGCCCTGAATGGCATCCCCTACCTGGGAATCGTGTTGTGCGCTTCTCATCAAATAGCCCGAACTAACTTGCAAGCATTACTAAACTCTCTACGGGGATCACTAGACTCCGGCCCATTTCCCCCATTATCCTGGATGGCACGCATTCAGGCCTTTAAAATGTTGTGGCTGCCTAAAATCTTATATCTTTTTCGTTGTCTTCCGCTGACCTACCCAACTAAATTACTCTCCCAGCTACAAAGACTGATAAACACTTTCATCTGGGCAAAAGGGAGACCGAGAGTCCCAAGACATATGATGTATCAGAGACTTAAGGGGGGTGGCATGGGAGTCCCAGACGTTACAGCATATCTGAGAGCCACGATACTAGAAGCTTCTAGAGAACTGTTGAAACGGCAGTCAAATTTGGGATGGGTTCAAATTGAGTCGGAAATTCTCCCGGGGGTGGTTCCTGGGGAGCTCCTAGCGGGAGCGGGACTTGGTAAAGTTGAGGTGGTTCACCCGCTAATTGCCATCCGCTCACTGAAATCAGTGTGGGACCAATTACCAGCTAGCTGGTCCAGATTTCCCCCTGAGAAGATCCCGCTGGGTGCTCTCCAGATACACATTCCCTCCTTGAACATAACCACATGGAAAGCCCTGGGAATTGAAACACTTGGAGACTTCTTGAGAGATGGGAAGATACTCTCCTTTCAGCAGTTTAGCGAAAAGAATACGGAGTTGCTCAAGACGTTTCTACAATACTCCCAGGTTCGTCACTTTCTCGGATCTTCAAAATGTTTACACGACTTAACACACCCTCTGCCATCACCTCTCCAACGATACCTCCTCTCTGAAAAATCGCTTCAGAGGGGGATATCTCTCATTTATGAAAGCATACTAACCCAAAACGTAACAGGGAAACTACCATCAATGATCAGGTGGGAAGACGATCTGAGCTTCTCAGCGGACACAGACGAGTGGGACAGTGCAACTAGCTGTGTAATACAAACGACGAAATGCATTAACCACTTGGAGTCCCTTAAGAAGGTTCACTTGCGTTGGTATACCACCCCATCCAGGCTAGCTAGATTCGGTTCCGGAGGCTCCCCGTTGTGTTGGAGACAATGTGGACAAAAGGGAGACTTGGTCCACATGTGGTGGAAGTGCCCCAAGATATCACAATTCTGGACGCTTGTGGCTGGCCTGGTGAGCTCGGTCACTGATACCACTCTCCCCTGACACCTCAACTTGCAATTCTTCATATAGGAGCAGAAATTTTCCCCCTGTCCTTCGACATGTGGTAACGTACATCTTAATTGCAGCCAGACTGTGTATTGCAGCAGCTTGGAGGAGTGTGTCCCCCCCGTCTTTGGGAGAGGTCATCAAAAAACTGAATCTTATTTATAGTCATGAATACCACTTAGCATTAAATGCACCGAGACGTAGGTATATTGCGGAGGCGTGGAAAATGTGGGCAAACTACCCGGCGGCCATACAACCACCATAAATCGACTCGTGCAAACATAGAGACACAGTTGATCACTTTGAGCCAAATTAATCTCCAGATAATCGTCCCTACCCCACTCTTTTCTCTATTTCTACCCCTCTCTTAGTTCCTTCTATCCCGTCCCCTCCCTTCCTCCCCCCCCCCCCCTCCCCCTGCGATTATTCGTAAATTTGTTTGATTTGTGTTTATTTGCATTGCTTGACAACTTTTATTGTTGAATATGTTCAACCTATTACTCGTATATTGATTGCACTCTAATAAAAATTTATTGAAGTTAAAAACCCTGCCGAGGCATTTTAGGTTTTTTCACGACTGTAATCCTAAGGGACTGGTTATAAAAGGAATTGACCGAATTCAGGGGGGCATCAGAGGAGGAGATCTTGCTAAAACACTGGCACAAGAAGAATGCAGGTGGATAGTCAAGTTAGAAACACTTGCCCCAAAGGGACTTAACGAAGCTATAAGTTATGCCCCTTTTTTATAGAGAGCTGACCTCCTGTGCATCGTAAATTGAGCTGTGACAACTAGGCAGGTGTAACTGTGTGTGTCCTGGAGCCTTCTGTGATTTTAATTAATGTTTTGTATATTTTAGTTTTCCAAAAACTGGTAACGGAGATATTATGGAGCAGTGTCAAAACACAGCCCTAAGACCATATCTGATGGTTATATTGAAAGGACATCTGGTTGACAGGATGCAACGTCTTGAAAGATTTTTCAATCTGACATGGGAAGAATCAAGAGTGGTGGCTATAATCATGATCAGTGAAGAGGGGTCGTGAATATTATTTGGAACAATTAATCACGAATAGGTTGTTGTATATTCATGTACTGTAAAATCAATGTGTGAGGAAATTTGAGTTTTTTTATGTCTGACACTTAATCACAGCTGGTACTGTGTCGTATTTATTATTTCACATTATTCACTCAATTTCTCTTTTTGATATCTCACTCGGTGATACTGTTGTATATTTATATATATACATACATTTTTAACACTTATTTATAAGTATGCAGGTGTGTATGATTGTGCTGAATGAATGTCACTTCCCTATTCACTGTGACTGGCCTCTTTATACATATTGGTTCCTTTGCCATGTCTGTAGATATGTTGATATTTGTCCCTCAGTCCTGAAAAGCCTATAGTAACTGAGTGGTCTTCAACAAAATGGCCGCCGCGGGGATTTTTTCATGATGTGCACATCGCTCTTGTGTTAAAGGCACCGACGGGTGCATTGCGCATGCGCGCCTGTGACGTCATAGACGTCCGGCGCCTGCCCAATCACAAGTTCGCGTTTTTGACAGGCGGAAATGACACAAAAGCGGGCGGGACCGTTCAGGCAGTGTATTTAACAGCCGACAATCACAATGAGAACTAGCCCCTGCGACCAAGCAGTGGCGAAACAGCTGTTAGGGGCACGCTGCAGGTCAGGGCTCCTTGTGTAGCTGCCTAGGTCTTCATCACGAGTGTGCACTATGGGTGAGTGACTGGTATTATCCTTCATGTTCATTTATGTGCCCTTATACATTGTGCATTCTGTTATGATGTGAATTTGTACCTATATATGCATGCTGCTCATTGAGTGACTACCTGGCTGCAGCCATCTGTGGGTTTCCCATATACTTCGTATTAACGTTTACATGTCTGCTTTTATATAATCAATAAAAGTTATATTTTATTAACAAAAACTCCAGAGTGGTTACCACTTAATTAAAAGAAGAAGAGGCAGGCAGCCTGGAAGTCCTGCACAACGACCCCGAGGAGAACTTTGCCGCACAGCCACCCACCGATCCAGAGGATTCCATCCCATCGTCTTCGCCAGCCGAGCAGCCCGACGTAGTCATTGAGGAGGTCGAGGAGGATGACGAGGAGACCTACAGTCCAGCTGAGGATCTCTACACCGGGTTCGCCTGGGGAGACACAAGGAACCCTTCTGCCGGGCGATCAGCTCGGGTGCACTGGTCAGGTGCCGCCGCAACAGTATCTTCTCCGGTTCCGTTGAACCGGGTTCCACTCCAGACTGCCCACCAAGCTCGAGCGGTTCAACAACCAGCACGCCGTAGTGACTTTATCCACACGCCGCATCACTCTGACGAAGAGGTACGTCGTATCCCGAGAGACGAGTGGCACACTCGACTGCAAGCCAACATGCAGGCTCGCGCTGAGGCCCGCCGTCAATCTCCATTGCCTGAACAATTCCGGAAAACCGGGTGGGTAAGCACATTTAACTTGTCCACCGGGTGGGATTCGTAAGGGAGGAGGGTGTGAGTACCGAAGTGTTTGTGGGGCGCCGTGATGTGGAATCGCACCTACCGCGAGGTCATCCAAGCCGAGGCTTGTATAGAGGGGACATAGTAACCTATGAGCGCCATATATGCCGTGATGGGTGGTTCGCTATACGAGTCCGGAACACTGCCATCCATCAGTGACTTGAGTTGTTGTTTGAACTTTGCTATTAAAAGAGACTTCTTCCTGTTTCCACCGTAACACCGCGACTTGGCGGCTACAGCCTGAACTTTTATTCTAAGGACAGCCGACCGCCCGCCGGGTCCGCGCAATGTGTTAACCTGTTTATTTACCTTTTACACTTTTATGCATATATGACTTGTCATTAATAAAAGTGTATTACCTGTTATAAAATATAAAAACCTCTGTAATGTGAGTAGTGTGACGCTTGGGGACAAGCGTATTCAACCAAGGGGGAGTGTGGCGCCCCGCAACGAGTGCGTCACAGGAGGGTATTGCAGCCACAAATGCAGCCGCAATATCCTCTGACTCAGCAATGAAATGGTTAACTTGGAGATCCAACCCAACATGCAACACCTAGAACAGGGGACCAATCATAGGTCCTGGTGGGTGGAGTGTTAGGGTAGTGTAGTAGAACACAATAATCGAGAGGAAAAACCTAGAACCTAGAACCCTCGAGATAGGACAGAGTCTGAGGACTTGAACTTGGAGAGGATCAGGGGCTCCGCACCCCGTGCGGGCCCCTGGGCCGTCACCGGTCGGGTGTCAGCACCTGAGGCCTTAACTACCGGGATTGGGCATTTCTACACGGGTTCCCAAAAGACTCCCGTGCCCACAACTCACAGCCGGTTCACTGGTACCGAAGCTGGCAGCAGTTCACCTCTGCCACGCGAACCAGAAGAGTGGAGGATCAGCTTTACAGGAGCACCCCACCACCAGCCAGTTTCCAGTCGTCTAACCAGCGGTGTACCCACTGAGGGATCCAAGGCTCCCCAAAGCATCCAGAACGTACATCATGGATAGGGCATTGAAGCAGCCTCCCGTACCCGACCTGGTATTCCTGGGTGACGCTGGCAATCAAGTTAGGTAGTATGGAGGAACACTGCGGATCTCTGAGGAACACTATCACTGCTGAGTCCACCCGGTCTACTACTCAACCACTGTATACCATGTACTGTCTGCTGGTTACAGTAAAGACCCATTGCAGAGACTACCTGTGTCCGTGCTTCCTTATGAACTATCCGTCCGCACAACAAGGTAACCGCAGCTGCCGCACAACATCTTGAGCAGCTCCAGCCCCTGGGGATCACCGCTCAGCCTGTGGGGAGCGTAACATCTTGCTGCTGTCCATCCCCCGGGGGTTCCGCAGCGTCGGTAGCCCTTACCGAATCTACTCATAGGTGGCGTCATGAATAAATTAAAACCCCTTAATCTGTTCCACAAAGACGTCTTCACTTTTGATCTGCACTACACCGGGCCCCACTACCGGCAGGCGCGGTCCACCCGTGACAAGGAGGGAAGAAGAATCGCCTGTCTAAACCGGAGTCAGCCGGCCACGGTGAGTCACCATCCACATCTCAAAATCTGTCAACAATCTGCCATAAAAGCATGCTGTTAAGAAACATGGACGTGGTATTGTCAGTGGTGCGCGAGAAGGCACTGAGTCTGTGTCAGGTCAGAAGAAGCTGGATGCATCTTGGTGCCTGGAAAAATTTCCCGGTCTGGAACGTAAATGTGTGGGGAAGCCAGAAGAACGAGATCAGATTCTGTTTTGGATAGCAAACACGGCCTCTACGAATTTGTCAAGTAGCAACAAATCTTCCACAACCACACAGTCTAATGTCAATACACAGAAGGCTGGCCCATCCAATCCTGAAACTGGTTCTCCTTCCTCCCGCCATTATCAGTTACCGAAGACATACGATCCCAAGCTTGGCCATTCCGAGGATCTGTTTGGTACATATCCTTTGGTTGGCTCTGGCCTATCACCGTGCAGCATTTAAGAGTAACGTGAGGAGGTGGCGTGCCTTGATGCTCAAGTATTTGAGGATTTACGGCCAGAAGAAAGCCACTTGAAGGAACGTCATTTACTGTCTCCAGAGGAGGCTGATGATAATGAGACACAGTTCCCATCAGGTCAGCCTACAATATCAACTGAGAAGAAGGATGAGATGGAATACAAGGTGGTTGGTGATCAGTCCACTGATCCAACCTAGACCGTTTGCATGAATATCCATGACAGCAACACAGAGGAAGATGGATATGTATCACCAACACAGGCACTAAGGGGTTGTAGTTTGCCCAGAGTGAGAACTAGGTCAACTGCTCCCAAGAGCACCACAGCTGTGGGCTAAGTCAGGGCAAGGGGGCGTTCAGCCGCTGTGGGGAATTTTTTCTGAAAATCTTTCAGAGAAAAACATTGTAGCATCTGCCATACCAAGTTGAGCAGAGGCCAGCGCAAAGGCAACCTGAGCACCACCAGAATGCGAAACCTCATGGTAGCAAAGCACCCAAGTAGGTGGGCGGAACACCAGGGTACCAAATCTGCATCTGCAAGTCAAACCACTGCCATGTCACCTGGGCTATGTCCTTCAGAGTCTGCAGTTCAGGAAGCTGATGCTCATACCTCCTGCCCACAAATTGCTGTTACTCACACACAACAAACATCAACCACATCCACTTCCTTGTCCAAGTGAAGTGTCCAATTGTCCGTGCCTGAGACCTTGGAAAGAAAAGGTAAAATAGCCAGCCACGCACCCACAGGCACAAATACTAAACTCACACATTGCCAAAGTGCTAGATGTGGAGATGTTGCCGTTTAGGCTTGTGGGAACACAGTCTTTCTGTGAACTTTTGGCTATGGTTGCCCCACAATACAGTGTTCTCAGCCGCCACTACTTTTCCCAGTGTGCCGTGTTACACAAGTAAGTGTTAAACAACCTGAACCGTGCTCTCAACAATGCCGTAACCGGGAAGGTCCACCTAACAACAGACATCTGGACAAGTTGTTGTGGACAGTGTCGATACATTTCTGTCATGGCACACTGGGTGAACCTGGTGGAGGGTGGGACAATGACGCAAAGTGGAACATCACACATCCTACCCACGCCAAGAATAGCGGGTCCAACTTCTGTCAGGGTTTCGGTCTCTTCATATTTCACTTCCTCTCTCCCCTCCTCCTCATCCTCTGCAGAATTACCCTCCTCATCACTACCAAGCTGGGACCTGTGCAGCAGCGCATCCGCAAAGCAGAATACGCTCTGTTGAAGCTCATCTGTTTAGGTAAGAAACAACACACTTCAGCAGAGCTGTGGCAAGCTTTAAAACAACAGACCGATCAGTGGCTCTCCCCGCTGCACCTCCAAATCAGTCTGGTCATCTGCAATAATGGGCGTAACCTGGTGGCAGCTTTAAAGATCGGCAAGGGATAATGGGGAAGAGACACGAACACCAGGTCCAACAGAGGTGGGGGGAAAATCTACAGAAATTGAGCAATTTTCAATAAACCAGCACAACACCAAGGGCTATCTGTACCTGTAACAATGCCAAGGAGGGAGAAGTTGCAGAACATGGTCAAGGGGTACTTAAGTGACCTTACGTGCGTCCTTCAGTTCACTTTAATTATTGGGTGTCCAAGCTGAACACTTGGCCCAACCTCTCCTTATATGCCTTGGAGATGCTGGCCTGCCTGGCTGCTAATGTGATGTCAGAGCGTGTTTTCATTTACACTGGGTCAATCATCACTGATAGGCGCATACGCCTCTCAACTGAAAATGCAGACAGACTTACTCTGATTAAATTCACCAAGGACTGGATATCTCCATAGTTTGTAATACCTCCAGATGACAGCAAGCCAACCTAAATTCACCAAAATGCTGATTCTTCATGCTACTGCTGTTAATGTCAACCCCTTCCCATAAAAACCCGTTTCCTTCCTTTGTCAACCATGACTCAGCCCATAGGGCTAATTATTACAGACCGTATCCACATTGTGCTGTGGACAAACCAGCACAGTATTCCTACTCCAGCCTGACTATTATATGTGATTGGAGGCCCTTGAGATTGTGGCTTTCTGCGTTAACCTTCACTCGGCCCATGGGGCTAATTTTTACAAACCCTATGCACATTCTGCAGTGCAAAAATCTGGAATATCGTGATGACTGTCCTGTGCGAAGGCTGAGCTAAGGCAGCACCCCAAGAAACTCTGAGACCCTTTAACCCTATACAGGGATTTGGAACTACAGCAGAGCCCAGTAGGTAGCTGCCTATAGGTGAGCAGCAGACCAGAGCAGTGAGGTCGCCAGGAAGGGACAAGACTAGGAGGTTAGGGATTAGACAAAATCAGGATCCAAAAACTTCATCAGAAGGCAGTGTCAAAAACCGAAGCCGTAGGAATCCGGCGCCACCTAGTGGCTGGGGTAGGGATTACAGTCACTGAGTCCAACGGCGACATGACAAATATAAAGTGTTCCTACCAAATTAATATTTGTCATTGGAGGCCATTGGCACAGCTTGTGCCACATTGTGACTGAGAAAGGGAATACATATTCAATAGAAATCTACAGTCAGTCACCCTATCTGGCATAACAAAAATGCCTGGCTTGTGCCATATTGTGACTGAGATAGGGGATACATATTCAAATGAAATTTACACTGACTGTTGACGATTGACTGATGGCTGTCTGAAAACTTGTCATTTTTGGAAATATGATGCACATTCTACAGTGGACCAAGTGATAGGGTATCAAGAAGTCTTCTCTTCCTGTATAATCTGGGGAATATTGTCAATCACAATCTTTAAGCCATTTGTAGAAAGCTTATCCAACCCATCCTGGAGGGGGCCACCATATATCCTTTGTCCATTGACTTGCACAATATAGATATATTTGAGCTCATCATCCAGTTGACTACTGCAGCTTTATTTTTCCGGTTCACAAAGTTTAGCCAAAACTGAGGATCGCAGGCTGCACTATCTGCTACCTTCTATTACTCCATGTCTCTTGCCCTTTTTCCATGCAGTCTCTGCCATTAAATGAGTTAAATAATAGAGTGATGGCCCAACCATAAAAATAAGTGAGGGCACTCTCAAATGTACACAAGAGGGACCTCCAAAATTTCTAGAGGGCACTTCCAAATGTATGTAACAAGCCACATGAGGGCTCTCACTAAATTCAGGCTCCCTGCCTACTGCAGGCCCTCTAAACATTTGAATTTAGGGCTGCAAAATGTCATGGAGGTGGAAGAGGAAGAAGAGGAGGAGGGTGAAACCCAATGCTACAATGGGCACATTGTAAACTGCTATGGAATATGTATTCCACTATAACACTGTCAATGAGGGAGGGACTGCCCAAATGTCTAAGTAAGAGCGGTCCCTCCAAAACATACAGTATTTATACCTGAGGCCTCTCAGGGCAAAGATCAACATACCTACTGGCACATTGTAGCTGGCCTTGTAAAGTACTGGGGAATAGCTAACTAAAAATGATGTATGACAGAGGGACCTACAAAAGGTCAGGGCCCTCCCAAATTGTAAAAGAAAAAAAAAAAACACAAGAGTATGTGGGAACAAACACTAAAAGCGATGTTTTTTTTTTCTCTGATTTATTTAGCCTTGTATAAAAGTGATTAGTCAGGAAAAACTGTTTCAGAACCTTTTTAGCCTGTTAAATGTGATTTAGGTTTGGTTTCATAGCTGTTCTTGTGTATCTGTAAGGCCCCTTTCACATCAGCGGTTTTTGCTGATCGCGGCAGATGCGGTGAAAAAAACAAATCTGCCGCGATTACCGCATAACCGCTTAACTTGCGGCACAGTTGCGGCAAGCCCCATGCAATGTCTATGGGGCTTGCGGTAAGTGTGCGGCAGGTGTGGTATCGGCACTTGAGGCAGGTGCAGCCGCGAAAAAAAACGCGGTCAGCCGTGTTTTTTTGCGGCCGCACCTGCCGCAAGTGCCGATATCGCACTTGCCGCACCTGCCGTAAGCCCGCATAGACATTGTATGGGGCTTGCCGCAACTGTGCCGCAAGTGCAGCGGATATGCGGTAATCGCGACAGATGCGTTTTTTTCACTGCATCTGCCACGATCGGCAAATACCGCTGATGTGAAAGCACCCTAACAGTGGCGTAATCCTGCGACAAAGCTATTCCCACAAACCATATGAGTCAGAAATGCAAGCAGGCATATTCTCCAGTCTCTTCCCATTTTGTTTCATCCCTTTCCACCCATTTCAGCCTTTTCCTCAGGCCCCCAGACCTCTCTGTAGAGTCCAGAAGAAAATTACTCGCATTTCCCATTGACTTACATTGTACTCACTATTTGGAATGTATACGAGATTATTATAAAGTACTCGTAACGAGTATAGCGATTACGAATATTATGGTACTCGCGCAACACTAACGAGGATGTTTAGTAAATGGCAAATAATACAAGTGTGATCTGTGGAAGCCGTACATGCCATGACATCAGAACAGTGGCATAACGTAAAGGTAATGGGTCCCAATGTGAAAGCTCCTATGGAGCCACCAATTATGGAAATCATTAATAGCAATAGTTTTTTCTATAAGACAAAGGGTCTTTTGTGGCCCCCTAGGCTCCAGGGCCCAGATTGCAACCCCTGCACCTGTTGTAGTTACACCTCTGCAACAGAATATACTATCAAGGGAGCATTGGAGATATACGCCCTGATTCATCAAAGTCGCAGACTTTTATGACCTCTGTTGTTTTAACACCACTTTTTCCAAGCTTGACTATGGCTTGCTGTTCGCATCAACTAGGTGCATACAGCTGAAAATGATTCACACCATGACTCCTTCTGCATTATCACAGTCTGGCCCCATTGGCGCATAGGTCAAAATACTGTTTTGTATGGGCTTGCACGTAAACCCCGATGAAACCAAGATAGCAGAAAATGCTATGCGAAGTCAACCTAATTTCAATGATGATTATAACATTCCACATGACTGTGCGCGGTCTAGTCAGCAGCATCACCGGAAGAGCGATCAAAACAATATGTCTGACAACATCAAGTCTGATAACTATATATCTGATAACCCCGTCCACTTATTAACCTCTAGATAGGTTAATGGTTTAAATCACAATCTTAAGACAAGAGGCAAGGGGGTGGTTGTGAGTAACCCATGGTCTGGTCTAATGGAACCAAGACACAAGGTCTGTGCAGACAGGAACAACAATCCAGAGAAGTGAAAAAGAAACACATTTTTGTAGAATTTGCTAACACATTAAATCTATTTAACTTGAATTGCACAGAAATGTAGTGCTTACTGGACCAGGAAGATGGCAACAAGAGTATTAGTAAGTTCTTTGGCGTGTGGGAGGTAACCAGACTACCCGGAGGAAACCCATGCAAATACGGGAAGAACATACAAAACCCTTACCAATATCGTCCTTAGTGGGATTTCAACACAGGACCCCAGTGCTGTAAAGCAACAGTGCTAACCACTGAGCCACTAACTAACAAGCAATAATTCAGCTAAACCTTCTTTTCAGGGTATAGATATATGGACTTATTAAATGCACATGAATACCAAGAGAGTTTTATTTTTCTTAGAAGCAGCAATGGTCCCAGAACTTTATGACAACTTGACCTCATTTGCTAATGTGTTAAATTAACCAATTTGCTAATTATTTTATTTATAAATGATATTGCCTTACCCCTGTGAAATCACTTTGCATTTTGAGTGTAATCACTCTCTAGCAGCAGAAATGCCTGAATTATAAGAAGAATGTATATAGAGGAGGGGGTGTCTGTCTCTGCTTCAGCCCTTCTGTCTGTCAAACTGCTTGCAGGGCTTTTAGTTATTGGACAGTATCAGGTGCAATGCATAATAGCAAGTGAGAGAAAGGACGTTCCAGCATCTATAGTGCTGGCAGCTTGCGGATGATGAGGAACTGCCTACTCAAAAGCTGGATGGCAGGTTACAGGTCGTTGGACGCTCTACAGTTCCTGGACCATTAGACTGGAATTTGCACCTAAAGCAACTTTAAGTTGGTTGCAGGGGCATACTGGCCCAGGTGACAGGGTGGCATTTGCCCCCCAGGCCGGTGGTATAGTCCTAGTTTAGGGCCGTCCAGTCAGTGAGAACGGCCACGTGGCGGCGCATTGCGGTCGCAGCCGCCGCACCTAGTTGAGTGCCCGGGGGACTGGAGCAGAGGCAGCAGCCAGCCGGTAGGTGAGTCAAGGAGCTGACTTCCCCCCCTCCGCTTCTCACTTGGCCTCAGTAGCACTCCCTCCCGCTCTTCACTTGGCCCCAACAGCACACCTCACTTGGCCCCCGGCTGTACAATGTGGACTGCCACCCAGGGCACGATCAGCCAGCCAGCCCCTGGTTGCTAGAGATGGATCATGTTTGCCTGCACTGTTTAGTGAATGGGCAGGTATTCTTTCAGACTTCTCTGTTAACAAGGTTGCAGACAGGAAAGGACTTACTGAAATAAAAGCTATAAGCTTTTCTAGCGAATGATAGGATCATTTATATTTGAGAAGATTGGTGGCTAATCTAATTGACAGTAAATAATTTTGTTATAAAGTCAATGTCTACCTAGATAGATAGCATTAAAAAATATGACCCTCAAAGACATCTCCCGATGCCACATAATGGTTCAAAAAGGGTAACACTGAAATGTAAGAGCAGAGGTTTAGATATAATTCCTCAGTGGTGTTAACCAGATGTGCCATGTTCTTGTGTAGACAACATTTCAATATTAATGGATATTGTCATCTTTCTTGGAAAAGAAGTTGAGTTTTATCTTGGTTTAGTTCATAATATCAATTTCTGCCAAATTGTGCAGTGTTCTTTTTTATGGCTTCAGTGATTACAATAAAGTATGTTGCCATAATAATAAAACAAAGTAGCCAATTTTATGTTCCTTGGCTCCATCCATCATTCCGGCAATTTTTTTCATTTCTTTTGCGTCCAATAGCAAACCACCGGAGACATACTGTAAGTAGAAGAGACTGTGGGAAAAATGTATGTAGTGAGGCTTTCAATCCCATTGATGCTGGGGGACATTTGCCATGTACTAGAGATCGGCTACTTCTTGTGTTATATTCAGTTTTTTCTTAATATACTATTCAATCTGTTTTTAGTATGGAAAACCACTAAGCCTCTGTGACAACCACAAAGCCATTGGACTCGATACGTGAAACGGCTGTAGTCCCACTGGTATACCATTGCTCCCTCTCCCCCTAATTGTTATACTATTTTAATGAAAATTTAAAAAAGAATAAGTTTTATCCAGCGTGTGCCACTGAAGCCTTTCTATTTCTGATGCCTGGACTGCCCGCCTCTGGGATTATCGGCGGAGCACCAACGGTCCTTCAGTGTATGGCACAGCAAAGGATCCAACCTGACGGAATGTTCCTCTGAATATGTGTCAATTTTGGTAGTGCCTATGTCAGGTCTGTATTCTGGTATTTAGAGATAATGGGTATTTTGCCAGCCGCAATTTGCGCCACAGTCGATGGCGACACTGATGCTCTGAATGACTCAGATACTAGCCAATTACGCTAATACCAGCCACTTCCTCCTATAACAGTCACTAGTACACTGGATCTTGCCAACCAGGTGCAGGGATCCATGGTATACCCTTCATGGGTAGTGTGATTGCAGGATCCATTTTATTTTATGTAGAATCCATTTTGTGAATGTCTGTATTTCTATCTCAGGCCGGCTTCACACCACGGTGTGATCCGGTCCGGGGCTGTCCGGGATGACCCTGACAGCCCTGGACCGGATCAGCACACAGAACTGGAGGGCCAAATGTGCCCTCTGGTCCTGTGTGCAGCCGGATGGCTGTAATTGCAGCTGCAGCTGCTGATTTTTCAAGACCGCGGCTAGCACGGAGCTAGCCGCGGTCCTGAAACAACAGAGGCATGCAGCCGACTGTATCCGGTTCCCGGATTCGGCCAGACCAGTGCAATCCGACCCCATAGGCTCCCATGTTAGGGAGTGCTGGATTGCCCCAGCTCCGGGAGAATCCGGGATCCGGCGAATTGGGGAGATTTTTCTCCCCGGACAAAAAAATTATGCAAGCATCATTTTTGTGTCCGCAGAGAATAATCCGAATTCTCCCGGATTCCACTGCAGTGATGAAACCGGATGGCAGAGAGCTGCCATCCGGCTCCATCCGGCCCCATAGGATACTATGGGGGCAAAAACCGGTCCGGGGCTGCCTGGTTTACACCGGACAGCCCCAGACCGGATCACACCGTGGTGTGAAGCTGGCCTCAGAGTATATGTCCTCTGTTTAAACCATAGTAGACTCTAGGTTATTGTGGCGCTAATCACCTCAGAAATTTTAGAGGTTCTTTGTGTTGTTTGTTTTATGTACTTGATGAAGGCTGCACTGCAAAAATAGCAGCCGAAACGCATTGTACTGCATCTTCAATAAATTTTTCATCAAATAAAAATACTTTTCTTCTTCTAAGTATTTTTGGAATGGTATCCATTTGAATATTTCTGAGGTGATTAGTGCCACAATAGCAGGGGCGGACTGGCCCAGGTGGCTGGGGGGCAAGTGCCCCCTGGGCTGGTCACTTAGCAACAGTTCAGGGCCGCCCCACCCCCGCAAAGTTAATTCACTGCTAGCCGCAGCTATTCTTAGTGCAGGATATGGACACAAGTAAATTTGCATAAAGGGTGACAAAGCTAATTCACCCGGGGGCTGGAGCAGGGTGATGTACCTTTAAGGCTGAGGCAGCACCAGGTCCTGCGGCCCCCCAGAGCGGAGCGTGGCAAAGCGCTTATAGGGAGAGGTGGCGGGCAACATTACAAGCTGGCCGGTTCCTGCCTGTATGCTCCCCCAGCAGTTGATGGCCTCCAGTCCAGACCTTTCACTTATGAGGCTGACGCTGCAGCTAACAACACTGTGTGCTGGGCCGGCCCCCTCCCTGCCAGCAGACGGACCTGCTACAGAGGAGCTGAATGGCAGACAAGCAAAGGGGAAAGGTGAGCGATGTGTGCTGTGCTTCTCTAGCCCTGGTGTGGCAGACTGGGTCTCTGTGTGTGGCAGGCTGGGTCTCTGTGTGTGGCAGGCTGGATCTCTGTGTGTGGCAGGCTGGGTGTCTGTGTGTGGCTGGCTGGGTCTCTGTGTGTGGCTGGCTGGGTCTCTGTGTGTGGCTGCCTGGGTCTCTGTGTGTGGCTGGCTGGGTCTCTGTGTGTGGCTGGCTGGGTCTCTGTGTGTGGCTGGCTGGGTCTCTGTGTGTGGCAGGCTGGGTCTCTGTGTGTGGCAGGCTGGGTCTCTGTGTGTGGCAGGCTGGGTCTCTGTGTGTGGCAGGCTGGGTCTCTGTGTGTGGCAGGCTGGGTATCTGTGTGTGGCAGGCTGGGTCTCTGTGTGTGGCAGGCTGGGTCTCTGTGTGTGGCAGGCTGGGTCTCTGTGTGTGTCAGGCTGGGTCTCTGTGTGTGGCAGGCTGGGTCTCTGTGTGTGGCTGGCTGGGTCTCTGTGTGTGGCACAATGTGTCTATGTGTGTGTGGCACAATGTGTCTATGTGTGTGTGGCTGGGTCTCTGTGTGTGTGGCTGGGTCTCTGTGTGTGTGGCTGGGTCTCTGTGTGTGTGGCTGGGTCTCTGTGTGTGTGGATGGGTCTCTGTGTGTGTGGCTGGGTCTCTGTGTGTGTGGCTGGGTCTCTGTGTGTGTGGCTGGGTCTCTGTGTGTGTGGCTGGGTCTCTGTGTGTGTGGCTGGGTCTCTGTGTGTGTGGCTGGGTCTCTGTGTGTGTGGCTGGGTCTCCGTGTGTGGCAAAATGTGTCTATGTGTGTGTGGCTGGGTCTCTGTGTGTGTGGCTGGGTCTCTGTGTGTGGAAAAATGTGTCTATGTGTGTGTGGCAAAATGTGTCTATGTGTGTGTGTGTGGCTGGGTCTGTGTGTGTGGCTGGGTTTCTGTGTTTGGCAAAATGTGTCTGTGTGTCTGACTGTGTCTTTGTGTGTGGCAAAATGTGTCTATGTGTGGCTAGGGCTGCGTGGCTGCATGTGGCTGTCTGTGTGTCTGTGTCTTTATGTGGCTGGGGCTATGTGGCTGGCTGTGTGTGTCTAACTATGTCTGTGTGTGGCTGGGGCTGCGTGGTTGTGGCTGGCTGGGGTTGGCTGTGGCTGCATGGCTGTGGCTGAGGCTGCGTGGCTGGCTGTGTGTGGCTGGGGCTGCTTGGCTGTGTGTGGCTGACTGTGTGTGTGTGGCTGGCTGTATGTCTGTGTGTGGCTAGCTATAGCTGTCTATATTGCTCGCTGTGTGGCTGGCTGTGTCTGTGTGTGTGGGTAGCTGCGCCTGTGTGTGGCTGGCTTTGGCTGCGTGTGTGGCTGTCTATGTGGCTGGCTGTATGTGTGTGGCTGTATGTGTGGCTGGCTGGCTAGCTTTGGCTGTGTGTGGCTGTGTTTGTGTGGCTAGCTATGTGTGTAGCTAGCTATGTGTGTGGCTGTATGTATGTGGCTGATATTGTGTGTGTAGCTGGCTGTGTCTGTGTGTGCCTGTGTGTGGCTGGCTATGGCTGTCTATGTTGCTGGCTGTGGCTATATGTGTGGCTGGCTGTGGCTATGTGTGTGGCTGTCTATGTGGCTGTGTCTCTCTGTGTGGCTCTCTGCGTCTGTGTATCTGTCTATGTGGCTGGCTGTCTATGTGGCTGACTGTTTTTGTGTGGTTGTGTCTCTGTGTGTGGCTGTGGCGGGCTGTCTGTGTGGCTGGCCACTGGGACATCCAAATGCTGTGCGAGTGTCCGACAGTTTTCTTAGATCACATCCGTGTGCTATCTGTTTTGTTTCTCAGCAGCTATTACTGCTATTTACAGGAATATTTTACAGTTGTCTCAGCTGAAGAATGATAATGTATCAGTGAAAAAAACAGATGCATCTCGGATGGTCAGTGTGCGGTATGTGATTTTGTCAGACCCATAGACTTGCATTGGCGAGTCTCGCACATGAATCGCAGACTGTCGCAGCATGTTGTGACTTTTTTCCCATCCAGAATCTGGATGAGAAAAAAGCGTCCGACACTCGCCAATGTGTTTCAGACTTTGATTAACTGGAGACCAAAAAGCTAAATGCGACCAAAAACAACAGTACACTGCAGTAAAAGTATTAAATGCAAGTGCAGTATAAAAAATAGTATAACAAATACAGGGTACTTAGTCTATCCGTTTTTTTGCGCAAAAAAGTTATATCAAGCCACGTCACTAACTTCAAAGTGTACCCATCTCTGACGCGGTCCTAACTGTTGTATTAAAAAACCTGACTAGTGTGTATACTTACCAGTAAGCAGGATCCAGCAAGACCTGTGTCTGAGATGGACTGAAGGCGACGGGGCTCTATGTGTGCAGGGCCCAGAGAAGGGGCGGGAACTTCATCTCTTGCAAAGCAAGAGGCAACTTAATTAGAAACAAATGAGTCCTGCACACAGAGAACAAGTCTGTAAGAACATGTTCACACCGCCAACATATTTGGAGACCAAAAAGCTAAATGCGACCAAAAACAACAGTACACTGCAGTAAAAGTATTAAATGCAAGTGCAGTATAAAAAATAGTATAACAAATACAGGGTACTTAGTCTATCCGTTTTTTTGCGCAAAAAAAGTTATATCAAGCCACGTCACTAACTTCAAAGTGTACCCATCTCTGAGCGCGGTCCTAACTGTTGTATTTGCAAGAGATGAAGTTCCCGCCCCTTCTCTGGGCCCTGCACACATAGAGCCCCGTCGCCTTCAGTCCATCTCAGACACAGGTCTTGCTGGATCCTGCTTACTGGTAAGTATACACACTAGTCAGGTTTTTTAATACAACAGTTAGGACCGCATCAGAGATGGGTACACTTTGAAGTTAGTGACGTGGCTTGATATAACTTTTTTTGCGCAAAAAAACGGATAGACTAAGTACCCTGTATTTGTTATACTATTTTTTATACTGCACTTGCATTTAATACTTTTACTGCAGTGTACTGTTGTTTTTGGTCGCATTTAGCTTTTTGGTCTCCAAATATGTTGGCGGTGTGAACATGTTCTTACAGACTTGTTCTCTGTGTGCAGGACTCATTTGTTTCTAATTAAGTTGCCTCTTGCTTTGCAAGAGATGAAGTTCCCGCCCCTTCTCTGGGCCCTGCACACATAGAGCCCCGTCGCCTTCAGTCCATCTCAGACACAGGTCTTGCTGGATCCTGCTTACTGGTAAGTATACACACTAGTCAGGTTTTTTAATACAACAGTTAGGACCGCGTCAGAGATGGGTACACTTTGAAGTTAGTGACGTGGCTTGATATAACTTTTTTTGCGCAAAAAAACGGATAGACTAAGTACCCTGTATTTGTTATACTATTTTTTATACTGCACTTGCATTTAATACTTTTACTGCAGTGTACTGTTGTTTTTGGTCGCATTTAGCTTTTTGGTCTCCAAATATGTTGGCGGTGTGAACATGTTCTTACAGACTTGTTCTCTGTGTGCAGGACTCATTTGTTTCTAATTAAGTTGCCTCTTGCTTTGCAAGAGATGAAGTTCCCGCCCCTTCTCTGGGCCCTGCACACATAGAGCCCCGTCGCCTTCAGTCCATCTCAGACACAGGTCTTGCTGGATCCTGCTTACTGGTAAGTATACACACTAGTCAGGTTTTTTAATACAACAGTTAGGACCGCGTCAGAGATGGGTACACTTTGAAGTTAGTGACGTGGCTTGATATAACTTTTTTTGCGCAAAAAAACGGATAGACTAAGTACCCTGTATTTGTTATACTATTTTTTATACTGCACTTGCATTTAATACTTTTACTGCAGTGTACTGTTGTTTTTGGTCGCATTTAGCTTTTTGGTCTCCAAATATGTTGGCGGTGTGAACATGTTCTTACAGACTTGTTCTCTGTGTGCAGGACTCATTTGTTTCTAATTAAGTTGCCTCTTGCTTTGCAAGAGATGAAGTTCCCGCCCCTTCTCTGGGCCCTGCACACATAGAGCCCCGTCGCCTTCAGTCCATCTCAGACACAGGTCTTGCTGGATCCTGCTTACTGGTAAGTATACACACTAGTCAGGTTTTTTAATACAACAGTTAGGACCGCGTCAGAGATGGGTACACTTTGAAGTTAGTGACGTGGCTTGATATAACTTTTTTTGCGCAAAAAAAACGGATAGACTAAGTACCCTGTATTTGTTATACTATTTTTTATACTGCACTTGCATTTAATACTTTTACTGCAGTGTACTGTTGTTTTTGGTCGCATTTAGCTTTTTGGTCTCCAAATATGTTGGCGGTGTGAACATGTTCTTACAGACTTGTTCTCTGTGTGCAGGACTCATTTGTTTCTAATTAAGTTGCCTCTTGCTTTGCAAGAGATGAAGTTCCCGCCCCTTCTCTGGGCCCTGCACACATAGAGCCCCGTCGCCTTCAGTCCATCTCAGACACAGGTCTTGCTGGATCCTGCTTACTGGTAAGTATACACACTAGTCAGGTTTTTTAATACAACAGTTAGGACCCGCGTCAGAGATGGGTACACTTTGAAGTTAGTGACGTGGCTTGATATAACTTTTTTTGCGCAAAAAAACGGATAGACTAAGTACCCTGTATTTGTTATACTATTTTTTATACTGCACTTGCATTTAATACTTTTACTGCAGTGTACTGTTGTTTTTGGTCGCATTTAGCTTTTTGGTCTCCAAATTGTGGCGGTGGAAATTTACGACTGTTTCTTGTCAGACTCATTTGTTTTAATATTGCCTCTGCTTTGCAAGAGTAAGTTCCGCCTTCCTGGCCCTGCACACATAGAGCCCCGTGCCTCATCTTCAGACCAGTTTGCTGATCCTGCTTACTGGTAGTATACACATAGTCAGTTTTTTAACACAGTTAGGACCGCGTAAGATGGGTACACTTTAGTTATGACGTGGTTGATACTTTTTGCCAAAAAGGATAGACTAATCCCTGTATTTGTTATACTATTTTTTATTGCACTGCATTAATACTTTACTGCGTGTAGTGTTTGTCGCTTTCTTTTTGGTCTCCAAATGTTGGCGTGTGAACATGTTCTTACAGACTTGTTCTCTGTGTGCAGACTCATTTTTTCTAATTAAGTGCCTCTGCTTTGCAAGAGATGAAGTCCCCCCCTTCTCTGGGCCCTGCACACATAGAGCCCCGTCGCTTCAGTCCATCTCAGAACAGGTCTTGCTGGATCCTGCTACTGGTAGTATACACACTAGTCAGTTTTTTAATACAACAGTTAGACCGCGTCAGAGATGGTACACTTGAAGTAGTGACGTGGCTTGATATAATTTTTTGCGCAAAAAAACGGATAGACTAAGTACCCTGTATTTGTTATACTATTTTATACTGCACTTGCATTAATACTTTTACTGCAGTGTACTGTTGTTTTGGTCGCATTTAGCTTTTGGTCTCCAAATATGTTGGCGGTGTGAACATGTTCTTACAGACTTGTTCTCTGTGTGCAGGACTCATTTGTTTCTAATTAAGTTGCCTCTTGCTTTGCAAGAGATGAAGTTCCCGCCCTTCTCTGGGCCCTGCACACATAGAGCCCGTCGCCTTCAGTCCATCTCAGACACAGGTCTTGCTGGATCCTGCTTACTGGTAAGTATACACACTAGTCAGTTTTTTAATACAACAGTTAGGACCGCGTCAGAGATGGGTACACTTTGAGTTAGTGACGTGGCTTGATATAACTTTTTTTGCGCAAAAAAACGGATAGACTAAGTACCTGTATTTGTTATACTATTTTTTATACTGCACTTGCATTTAATACTTTTACTGCAGTGTACTGTTGTTTTTGTCGCATTTAGCTTTTGGTCTCCAAATATGTTGGCGGTGTGAACATGTTCTTACAGACTTGTTCTCTGTGTGCAGGATCATTTGTTTCTAATTAAGTTGCCTCTTGCTTTGCAAGAGATGAAGTTCCCGCCCCTTCTCTGGGCCCTGCACACATAGAGCCCCGTCGCCTTCAGTCCATCTCAACACAGGTCTTGCTGGATCCTGCTTACTGGTAAGTATACACACTAGTCAGGTTTTTTAATACAACAGTTAGGACCGCGTCAGAGATGGGTACACTTTGAAGTTAGTGACGTGGCTTGATATAACTTTTTTTGCGCAAAAAAACGGATAGACTAAGTACCCTGTATTTGTTATACTATTTTTTATACTGCACTTGCATTTAATACTTTACTGCAGTGTACTGTTGTTTTTGGTCGCATTTAGCTTTTGGTCTCCAAATATGTTGGCGGTGTGAACATGTTCTTACAGACTTGTTCTCTGTGTGCAGGACTCATTTGTTTCAATTAAGTTGCCTCTTGCTTTGCAAGAGATGAAGTTCCCGCCCCTTCTCTGGCCCTGCACACATAGAGCCCGTCGCCTTCAGTCCATCTCAACCAGGTCTTGCTGGATCCTGCTATGTAATATACACACTAGTCAGGTTTTTAATACAAAGTTAGGACGCGTCAGAGATGGGTACACTTGAAGTTAGTGACGTGGCTTGATATAACTTTTTTGCGCAAAAACGGATAGACTAAGTACCCTGTATTTGTTATACTATTTTATATGCACTTGCATTTAATACTTTTACTGCAGTGTACTGTTGTTTTTGTCGCATTTAGCTTTTGGTCTCCAAATATGTTGGCGGTGTGAACATGTTCTTACAGACTTGTTCTCTGTGTGCAGGACTCATTTGTTTCTAGACTTTGATTAACTGACTGCACTGCGATAAAATCACACATTTCACCCATCAGAGTTTCACCCCAGTGTGTCCGTGCCCTAATAATAAAATCCATATAGTAATCCTACAATGTCTGCGGACATGGTATGGGGAGGGTTTATGGCTCAGTTAGTACACTCCATACTTCTTGTTATTAACCAGTTAATGCTCTCTTGTCCACCGCACTGCAGTGTTAAAAGAGGAAGACATCGAGACAGGCAGCGACATGGCATCAGAGAGCCCCTGACCTCGAATAGAAGATCCTCAGATCCCGGTATTGTGACGACATATGAAGAAATATTTTTTACATTTACATTACACTATGAACTCCACAGCACTTTACATACATCATCAACACTGTCCCCATTGGGCTCACAATGTAAATATCCTACCAGTATGTCTCATATTGTACATCGCCTTTCTTGATATCACCTTAACAAATATTGCATTTATTGAGCTTGTCAGGTTTTGGATGCTTTAAGATTGCATTTGTTTGCAGGATGTCATAATTGACTCCCAGAGCTGCTGATTTGACGGTTAATGTCTTACAGCATCTTAGATTTTTTTGCTTAATGGTACTTCCAAGTTTCTCAATAGGGCTGAGATCAGGGGAGACTGGAGGCCACACCATGGTTTTCTCTACTTTTATGTCCATAGCAGCCAATTACTCAGGGCTATGCTCTGTACCAAGAGATGGTGCATTGTCATGCATGGGGATGATTTTGTACGAAGAAAAAAAGTGGTCAGTCTAAAAGTATATATACTTTGCTGTGGTCCTTTTCACGCCTTCATGGACCCTATAGGGGCAAACTAGCTCTCTCTACATGATTACGACCCAAAACATGACTGCCACCTCCTTGCTGATGTGACATGGTGGCGGTCAACTAGCAACCATCTACTCCAACCATAATGGGAACCTCTAGGCTCCCTTTAGCTACTCCTCTGTCTGCAGGGGGGCATGGCGCGATGGAGGGGCGCACCGCTGACAGTGCCTAGGGCTGCAGGAACTCCAAATACGGGCCTTGCTGGAGAGGGACTAAGATGGGCCGCCGAGAATTTCTGACAGCACTCTGACAACCCCAACCCCCTCCGGTCCTCACCTAAGGCCTGGAGGGACTGAGACGGGCCGCCAAAAATTTCCGACAGCACAATCCCCATCCCCCCTCCGGTCCTCACCCAAGGGCTGCCGGAAAAATTTTGCCACCCAGGATTTGCGTCGCCAGTCAGCCCCTGCACAATAGCCTGGAGTCTACCTTGGTTTAAGCTTGTTACCTATGTGGATATGAAGCAGGATCACTGGATAGTCCTCCAGAGTGAGCCGCACACTTCCCTGGATTATGTAGGACACAGAGGAGAAGTGTCTTTAAAGTCGATTCCTGGAGAATCTCAATGTGTATCCACCGCTGAAAGCAGGTGAGCATAACATCAACATTGATTTTTTTTATTTTTATAACAAACATACTACGCCCAGAGGAAGTACCGAGGTTGTCTTTTTCCTTTTCCCTATCTTAGGGTTTATCTAAGTATTTCTCCTCTGTCAAATGGAGGACCAGTGGGTATTTTAGGAAAGGAGACACTAATATATTCTTTGTCAGAAACTAAACCTAAGATAACATTGGAATATGGAAGCTAAGTGGCATACAGACTTTGAGTAGTGCGCAAAAGTTGTCAATGTTCAGCCACTTGGAAGTATATATGATAATGCTAAAAGATAAGTTGACCAATGATGATGTAACAATGTACGCCCATAAAATGCCTATATAAGTTTAAGACAATAATGTAATAAAGGCAGGACATTGAAACAAATAGAGAACTGCTTCTGAAGCATTAATTGCCTCAGGGGGGCTAGTCTGATACATACGTACTGGTTTCTATAATTTAATCAGGAGCACACACACAAAGTCTTAAAGAAGAACTGTCACTCCCCTGCTGCATGGCAATCTAAATGCAGCACTGAATGCAGCATGTCTGCTGCATTCATGGAAGGGGTCCCCCATGTGTCTGTGTGCCATGTATCCCGAGATATAGCGTTAGGAAATCTCACTGTTAGAAACCATGAGGGCAGTCACTGTTCCTGGAGTTAGCTCTATTCACAGGGAGCCATTCCATCCCCCTGCTTCTCTGTTCTGCTTCTGCTGTGCTAGCTCTGTCCTCCTCTTCTCTGCCACTCATCCTGCCACACACAGCATGCAAATCATTTGTCCTGACATCAGTGCCAGATTCCTGCCCTGCTGTCTGAACAAAACATAAACAGCACAGCAGGAGGCGACACAGAGAGGCAGAGGGGGAGGGAATTGCCCCTGTGAATAGAGCTAACAGGGACTGCCCTCATGGCTTCTAACAATGAGTTTTTCTTAGGCTATATCTCAGCTTACACAGCACACAGACACATGGGGGACCCCATCCCTGAATGCAGCAGACATGCTGCATTCAGTGCTGCATTTAGATTGCCATGCAGCAGGGGGGTGACAGGTCCCCTTTAAACATCCCATGCTGAGTGGTGGCGACAGTAGGCTTCTTTTTAGTCCACAAGTAAGATAGATTAATTGGCTCTACCATCAATTACAATTTACTACAGCATCAACAGAAAATTATATAATTGCACTGACAAACCTGCACGGATGTCACAATATGCCCAGTAAGAAATTTATAAGACTATGTCCTCTAAGTATTCTAGATTTTAGGGTAGCTCTAAACAGTTTAAAGAACATGTTACTTCCCTAGCCAATGACCACCTACTGCAGTCATTGAACATAGGATGGCAGGATAGTAACTACAAGGCACAGCGAGGAATCCCAAGAACATGCGACAACATGATGACATTGAATTTCATGTTTGGAACCACTTGTATGTATATTTTCAGTTTTAATAAATCAGTTTAAAACTGTACTGACAGGTGTGTAGTTGCTGTAGGTACCGTGACATTTATGAAGAGGTTCAAAACAAACACAGATATATACATAGGTGCATACATGTCTAGAACATACTAATATGCTGTGCAATGACTATACACATATTTGACATTTGAGACCTATATTGCATGGGCTTTAAAAATATTATTCATTATGAATGCAAGATTAAAGGGAATCTGTCAGCAGGTTTTTGCTACATATAGTAATTTAAGACCAGCCTGATATTGGGGCAGATAAACTGATCCAAGCGGTGTGTCACTTGGTAGTCTGAATGCCGTTATTTTGATAATACTGTTTTCTCTTCTGTAAATCTAGCAGTGCTCTGAATGCTGAGCCCAGTATAACCTTGCCACCACCACTGACTAGCAGCTTTCTGTGTACACTGTATAATGTGAACAAGCTGCTAATCAGTGGCTCGGGAGTGACCGGACTAGGAAGCATGAGGCAACTAGTCCTGTAGTGATAATAACCTGCTGATAAAACATTGATTTTTATTGAAAGGGCAAACCACAGCCTACTAAATGAAACATTGCTGGAATCAGGCTTTCAGTCCTTATAATAAGCTTCCGCAAGATTGCGTAGCAAAAACCTACTGACATATTCCCTTAAAGTCCAAGCTGTTCGCATAGTTTTAAGAATTTGTTGCATTTCTACTATGATAGTTAATAATATAAAAAAGAACATAAGTTAAAAAACTCACCACAGCAGTTGTATGGTCTCTGACCAAAATGCACTCAGCAGGATGTAGTAGGCCTTAGTTATATAAGAAAAGGCATAAACAGGTGCAAAATACCAGCAATCACTATCAACCTCCTTCCCTTGGAGGGGGTGATTACTGGTCTTTTTGCACACAAAATGAGGTTCACATAGGACGCCATTCACATACGTGTCATGCAGTGTGTGCCCAGCCTATTACTTAGAAATCCAAAAGGGTTAGTGCTTCTGTGATCCGCGCTGCCATCAGGATGAAAGACACGGGAGACAAGGCTCCTTCAAAGATGTTCCTTTATTCCCAACACGTTTCGGTGTCGTTCCTGCACCTTCCTCAGGGGACCTATCACTTATCCCTCACTATTGGATTAGGCAGGCCGTTAGGCACTATATCAATGCACCTTCCTGCTCTATATGGCTCAACTGCACTTTGCTTTTTAGAAAGAAAGTGCAAAAAAATCACAATACAAAACAAGAAAATGTGAGGTATTGGTAGGTATTTTGGACCATAACACGTAAGATCATAATCCATGTCAAGGATCCTCACGCTTACGAGTCCCTAATCACTAAATTTATTAATAATTTTATAAAAAAAGGAACATAAGTTAAAAAACTCATCACAGCAGTTGTACGGTGGTAAGTTTTTTAACTTATGTTCCTTTTTTATATTATTCTACAACTGATGCAACCAGTAAACTGAGTGACACATGCCTGGAATCAGGGTATCTTTTCCTACATTATACTTCTCTCAGATGAGGTAGCATAAATCTGGTGAATGATTCCCTTTAGACCCCTATATCCAGGTTAAGGCAATCAACAATTTTGAATCACCTAGAACATTTGACCATAAAATAAACCCCTAATATTACCCTTAATTTCCTTAATACAAAATACCAGGGATTGTCTGTCTGTTATCTTAACATCCTTTGACATCATATAATCCCTCTATCTGAAACTGAATCTCTCCAAAACTGAACTTCTCATTTTAGCTCCCTCTACTACCCTATCTATACCCAATATTGCAATTTCATTGTATTTTAAACATAACTCCCAAGCAGCATGCAAAAACACTTACTGTCGCTCTTATTTACCGTATTCTCGGCTGTACTACTCCAATTCTCTACTGATCAGTATCTCTTTTATCAAACTTTTTCTTCTCCAGCTTGTCCTGACTTCTGAATGCAGAAGCCAGGATGATCTTTCTGTCCAGCTGTTACAATGTTACACTGATGCCTCCACCTTGTGCCAGTCATTGCAGTGGTTGCCCATCCACTATAAAATAAACTTATCGCTCTCACTCACAAAGTTCTCCACAGTTCTGCACTGCCCAATATCTCCTTCCTCCTTTCGGTTTATCACCCTACCTGTGTTTTCTGTTCTCCATCTGATCTAACATCCTCCATCTTCTAGACCTCTCTCATGCTGCACCAGATTTCTGGAATGCACTACCCTGGACTATCTGATTAACACCTAGCCCATCACATTTGAAAGCATGCTTTAAAATTCCGTCTCTTTAGACATGCCAATCTCCTCATTTCACTAATCTTACTCTTCCGTGTTTCCCCTTCCAATTTTTCCTCAGATTCGGATCTATCCTATTTATCTGTCTTCACATGACAAGCATGTTTTAACAATTGTGTCCCCCTATTTTCTTTTAGAGTGTAAGTTGTGAATAGGGTCCTCACTCCTTCTTGATCTGTCAAACTAGATGTTACTTTGTATTGTCTTTACTGTCTATACATGTCCAACTCAATAATAAAGTGATGTGGGGTATGTTGGCACTATATAATAAAATTATTATTAATAATAATAATAATAATAATAATAATAATAATAATATTATTGCCTGTTTTTTTAATCTATCCAAACCACCAACTACTATTAAAAAATCCTGTGTAATCATGGTCTACAACTTTTTTTACCATTGTGACCCTCTGCTCACTATTAAAAAAAATAACTGCTCTCATTGGTTTTATCATGGCCATTTACATATAGTATACCGTATATACTCGCGTATAAGCCGAGTTTTTCAGCCCAAAAATTGGGCTGAAAAGTACCCCCCTCGGCTTATACGCGAGTCAGTGCTGTATACCGATGTATACATCGGTACATACCGATGTATACATCGGTATACAGCAGCCCCCGCATCCCCAGTAATGCAGGGCCCCCCAGGGTCTCTCCGGTCACCTGTAAAGCAAGCTATACTTATCAGTGTCCCGCTCGCACCCGCCGCTGCCGACATCCACAATCCTCCATCTTCATGCGACTCCTCTTCCTGTTTCTGTGCGCGTCGCCGGCAATGACGTCATTCCCGGCGACGCGCACAGGAAACAGGAAGAGGAGTCGCATGAAGATGGAGGATCGCGGATGTCGGCAGCGGCGGGTGCGAGCGGGACACTGATAAGTATAGCTTGCTTTACAGGTGACCGGAGAGACGCTGGGGGGGGCCTGCATTACTGGGGCTGCCTGTATACTACCGCTGGGGCTGCTATATACCTCTGGGGCACTGTATACTACCACTGGGGCTGCTATATACCTCTGGGGCCCTGTATACTACCACTGGGGCTGCTATATACCTCTGGGGCCCTGTATACTACCACTGGGGCTGCTATATACCTCTGGGGCACTGTATACTACCACTGGGGCTGCTATATACCTCTGGGGCCCTGTATACTACCACTGGGGCTGCTATATACCTCTGGGGCACTGTATACTACCACTGGGGCTGCTATATACCTCTGGGGCCCTGTATACTACCGCTGGGGCTGCTATATACCTCTGGGGCCCTGTATACTACCACTGGGGCTGCTATATACCTCTGGGGCCCTGTATACTACCACTGGGGCTGCTATATACCTCTGGGGCCCTGTATACTACCGCTGGGGCTGCTATATACCTCTGGGGCCCTGTATACTACCACTGGGGCTGCTATATACCTCTGGGGCCCTGTATACTACCACTGGGGCTGTATATACTACCACTGGGGCTGTATATACTACTGGGGCTGCGTGTATACTACCACTGGGGCTGCTGTATCTACCTCTGGGACTGGTGTATACCACACTGCTGGGGGCTGTATACTTGTGCTAGGGTCCACCCTCGGCTTATACACGAGTCAATAGATTTTCCCAGGTTTTGGGGGCAAAAGTAGGGGGGTCGGCTTATACACGGGTCGGCTTATACACGAGTATATACGGTATATAAAAAATATATCATATTCCCAGCATCCTTCCTACTGGGGGAAACCGACAGAAAAGGCCCCTGTGCAAGAACAGTATACGGGCTCTTTCTAGTCTAATAGCTCATTTTCAGGCACAATTCCATCTATTTTGAAGGTAGAAATGGGCTCCCTTACTTCTTGGGCCCCGTGCAACTGCACAGATTACATCAATGGTATGTCCGCTCAAGTCTTCTCTTCTCCAAGAGAAATTCATTTAGTTTTTTGTTATAACAATCATTTATAATAACTTTATTTTCTCTATGAAAAAATTATTTGGTTGTCCTCCTTTAGACTCTCTCCAGCTTGTTAATATCTTGCTCATGGACTTGTGACCAAAATTGGACTATACAATGAAGATATGATTGCCCCTTTATTTGTAAAGGGTTAAAATATTTTTTTTTCCTTCCATAAAACAAACTATTTATGAAACTAGACAATATACCGAGACAGCCAACTTTGCATGCTAGATTTTGATTTATTATCGCTAAATGCATTCCAATCATTTTCCATTTTGGGCTTGGTTTCAGACAACTGAATAGGAAGTTGGGCCAGTCACAGCCGCTAATTGACATAACTGGCTCCATGTGAAGATGCGTATACTTGTTCATATTGTGGACAAGTGCTAGAGCTCGATTCACATTATATGTATTAATTCTGGTCCATAAAATGGACCAAAGCAGTGCATTCTAGGTTTTTTTTTCCACTAGGGCTAGAGTCAGACCAGCGTCTGCCCATGAGCCTGCAGGAGTCGGCAGAAACTTAGTTTCTGGCTGGAGTAACGCATAGCGTTACCAGCAGGTAACGCTATGCACTGCCTGTCTATGGACTGCTATGGCAACCAGAGGCTTACCACAGCCTCCTGCTCCATAGACAATCCCTGGATATGCGCTTTTTCAAAAGTGTTTCCTATGCACTCTGCAAAAGCGCATATCCGGCTCTATGGAGCCGGAGGCTGCGGTAAGTGTCTGGTTGCCATAAAGAAGCATTGCCTGGTGGCACATAGCGTTACCTGCTGTGCGCTGAGCCATACATTTTCTAAGTTTCAGGCGCATCTGCCAGGCTAGGGGCAGACGCAAGCCTAAGATCATCAGCCCACGTGGATAATAGACCATGGACACTGACTATATGGGTTCAGGTGCGGTCTGTAGTGATGATCATACACCAATCTGAATGGACCCTTAGACTTATCTGGTAAAATTCCAAATATATTTGCATTATTACTTTTTTTTCTAGCCTGTTGACATGCCATCACATGCAGAAATAAAATTATTCCTTTATATGGTCATATAATTTTTAGGAAAGTAACACAAAAAGTGGTCACTGAGTAACACCAAAACTTGTTTTTTTTTCAAAATATAGAATACTCTGCCAATTACCTAGTATGATATTCATTATAATATAATCTTACATTGGTCTTTGTAAAGGTTTGTATAATTCATAACCGGTGGTCCTCCAAGCTGAAGTTCTTTTGACTATTGCCAAAAAACGCACCTCTCATCCTATTTTACAGTCTCCAGGAGAGCAAAGCACGGGCTTATTTTAGAAACTTTGTAGTGTGACCTCATCTTTACTCACATCATCAATGACCCATAGTCACAAGTGACTGTACGGAGGACTTGTGGGATATAACCATGTGTTTCTAATGGTGTACAGACTCTGGATAGGCATGTCAGATCAAGAATACAAGACTCGACTGTTGTGGTGAACCTCTTTCAACATTTCTTACATTCACAAGAATTTGACAAACCATAAGACTTTACTAATATTTGTTTAAGCATAATTAGCTGGTTTGAAGCTCTGATTTCAGTGACTCACATTAAGTCCTTTGCATAATGTCCTAATCCTGAGCAGCTATTTGTGAATGTTTTTTTCTCTTTGTTTTAATCGTGCTGGGTCTTGAGGTGATGGAAAAAAAAAAATTGTCAGCTTACATGGCAAGATTTACTTCCATATTGAATCAGAAAAAGCGAAGGAGCCAGCATCTGTATGTGGCGAAATCTATACAAATGTATTTATATGTATATTATTATTATTTCTTATTATAGCGCCATTTATTCCATGGTGCTTTACATGTTGAAAGGGCATACATAGATAAGTACAAATACATGAACAATATAAGGCACACAAGGTACAGAAGGAGAGAGGACCCTGCCCGCGAGGACTCACAGTCTACAAGGGATGGGTGAGGATACCCTAGGAGAGGGTGGAGCTGGTTGTGCGGTGGTTTGGTGAACTGAGGCTCACGGTAGGTTGTAGACTTGTCGGAAAAGGTGAATCTTCAGGTTCCTTTTGAAGGCTTCCATGGTGGGCGAGAGTCTGATGTGTTGGGGCAGAGAGTTCCAGAGAATGGGGGATGCACGGGAGAAATCTTGTATGCGATTGTGGGAAGAGATAATATAGGAGTAGAGGAGGAGATCTTGAGAAGATCGAAGGTTGCGTGAGGGTTGGTATCGTGAAACCATGTCGTAGATGTACAGATTAGACAGATTGTGGACGGCTTTGTATGTCATAGTTAGGGTTTTGAAGTGGGGCCTCTGAGAAAAGGAGAGCAAGTAAAGAGCTAGGTAGAGAGAAGAGACTGGGGAATAGCGAGGAGACAGATGGATTAGTCAAGCAGAAGAGTTTAGGATAGATTGGAGTGATGCAAGGGAGCTAGAGGGTAGACTAGAGAGCAGGAGATTACAATAATCATAAAAATACATGGGTTATAAGACAAAGCACCTTTATGGTGTAAAAAAGGCCCTGACATCTGAACGACCCTATTGAATTACTTTGGTCAGTGTCAGAGTCTTACTTGGATAGCACACGTCTGTATAATACGCTTATCTGGATGAGCGCTAACAGTTGGCATAGTGAAAAATCATAATGAATTCTGTAGCCTTCAGGCAGTACAGCTATAATAATCAGTATGCTCAGGTGAGATAAACACCATGGATGCTCCAACCTTTTGGGTGTTATGTTACAGTCCGAGGCCAAAGCCAACAATGGCAAACAGCCAAGGCAAGTACAAATATCTCGTCATGAGTGTATTTCACCCTGGGGAGACCTCCGGTGAGTCTGGAATAAGAAGGTTGCAACTCTTTATTGAGTTCAACTAGTCTTTAAATGTATTTTCTTTCTTTTGCTCCTGCAGGGATTGAATATTCTTACTTTGCCGGATGCTCCTTGTATACTTAAACCTCAGGAGCAGTATTTTGTGGCCACTCCCCTCTGTAATAAGTAGTCACACGTCTTATCACCTGACACCGGTTATAGAATAATTTCTATGTGGTCAACTTTGGAAGGGGCTTGTTTCTGTTGTGGAGTTATGTTTAATGCAGTACAGGAGTCTTGCTGCATTGGAGGAGTTCAGAGTGTTTTTTTTGTCTGAATCTATTCCCCTCTCTTTTTTTACCCTTCCCAATTGTTGTACAACCCCTAACAAAAGTTATGGAATCCCCTGGCTCAGAGGATGTCCATTCAGTTGTTTAATGTTGTAGAAAAAAAGCAAATCACAGACATGGCACAAAACTAAAGTCATTTCAAATGGCAACTCTCTGCCTTAAAGAAACACTAAAAGAAATCAAGATAAAAATTGGGTAGTCAGTAAGGGTACCTTTTTTCAGACCAAGCAGAGGGAAAAAATTATGGAAACACTCACTTCTGAAGAAAAAAATATGGAATCACCCTGTATATTTTAATTCCCAAAACTATCACCTGTATCAAATAAGATCTGCCCGTTCCTCTGCATTTAAAAAGGAGTGCTCACACCTTGGAGAGCTGTTGCACCAAGTGGACTGACATGAATCATGGCTCCAACACGAGAGATATCAATTGAAACAAAGGGGAGGATTATCAAACTCCTAAAAGAGGGTAAATCAACACGCAATGTTGCAAAAGATGTTGGTTGTTCACAGTGAGCTGTGTCTAAAATCTGGTCCAAATACAAACAACATGGCAAGGTTGTTAAAGGGAAAAATACTGGTAGACCAAGGAAGCCATCAAAGCGTCAAGACCAGAAACTTAAAGCAATATGTCTCCAAAACAGGAAATGCACAACAAAACAAATGAGGAACGAATGGGAGGAAACTGGAGTCAATGTCTGTGACTGAACTGTAAGAAACTGCCTAAAGAAAATGGGATTTACATACAGAAAACCTAAACATTAACACTTAAACAGAAAAAACAAGGTTACAATGGGCTAAGGAAAAGCAATCTTGGACTGTGGATGACTGGATAAAAGTCATAATCAGTGATGAATTGCGAATCGGCATTAGGCAAGGTGATGATGCTGGAACTTTTGTTTGGTGTCGTTCCAATGAGATTTATAAAGATGACTGCATGAAGAGAGCATGCAAATTTCCACAGTCATTGATGATAAGGGACTGCATGTCAGGGGAGATGGCTGTCATTACATATTTAATAAATGCCCAAGTTTACATTGATATTTTAGACACCTTTTCTGAAATCATAATGCATCCTGCCACAGAGCAAAAACTGTGAAAATATTCCTTGAAAGAAGACACATAAGGTCAATGTCATGGTCTGCAAATAGTCTAGATCTCAATGCAATTAAAAATCTTTGGTGGAAGTTGAAGAAAATGGTCCATGACAAGGCTCCAACCTACAAAGCTGATCTGGCAACAGCAATCAGAGAAAGTTGTAGCCAGGTTAATGAATAGTACTGTTTGTCACTCATTAAGTCCATGCCTCAGAGACTGCAAGCTGTTATTAAAGCCAGAGGTGGTGCAACAAAATACTAGAAATGTATTTGAGTGTTGAGTTGTTGTTTTGTTTGTTTGTCAGGATTCCATAATTTATTCCTCAGAATTGAGTGATTCCATAATTTTTTCCCTCTGCTTAGTCTGAAAAAAGTTACCCTTACTGACTACCACATTTTTATCTTGATTTCTTTTAGTGTTTCTTAAAGCCATAAAGTCGCCATTTGAAATGACTTTAGTTTTGTGCCATGTCTGTGATCTGCTTTTTTTCTACAACATTAAACAACTGAATGAAGATCCTCCGAGCCCGGTGATTCCATAATTTTTGCCAGGGGTTGTATTATTTTCAGAGATAAGTCTAGCAAACTCACTGGCCTTCTCAAAAGTCAGTGTGAGTTCAGGGCAACTGAGGGCCTAGAAAAGTGATGATGATAGGGGGAAGAATTCATATAGGGACGATAGAGACTGCAAGGCATAGACTCGGGTGGGTGCCAGAAGGTGTCCTATTTCCACACTCCTTATCACCAGGGCCTTCCTTCTATAAGGGCCCTTTCACATCAGCGTTTTTTTCAAATCGTGGCAGATGCGGTGAAAAAAACGCATCTGCCGCGATTATTGCATAACCGCGACACTTGCGGCAAGCCCCATGCAATGTCTATGGGGCTTGCGGTAAGGGTGCGGCAGGTGTGGCAAGTGCGGTTTCGGCACTTGCAGCAGGTGCGGCCGCGAAAAAAAAACGCTGCTAGCTGCGGTTCTTTTTCGCGGCCGCACCTGCAGCAAGTGCCGAAACTGCACTTACCGCACCTGCCGCACCCTTACCGCAAGCCCCATAGACATTGCGTGGGGCTTGCCGCAAGTGTGCCGCAAGTGTCGCGGTTATGCGGTAATCGCGGCAGATGCGGTTTTTTCACCACATCTGCCGCGAATTTCAAAAAACGCTGATGTGAAAGGGCCCTTACATCCCTGTTGTCCCCACTGTGTTATACCGCATGTTACACATCCATATGCCCTAGTGTGACACATCTAATTCATAACTTCAACTTAACAAAGGAATATTATGCCATCTGTGGTGGTTGGATGCACTAACAACCATGATTGCTCGGGGACCAGATCACCTTCAGTACACTGCTTTTTCAACTATTTATTTTTTATTATGTACCTGTATGAGGCACCCAGGTACTGAGTCTGATTTATGTTTCACAGGTGCCAGCTGCTGGGAATGGAGATTACTAACAAGTTAAATGCTGTGCTGTAAACTCTGTTCCCTATCCACGATATAATGCTGGGGCGCTGATGGGTTGCAATGTCAATTTTACAATCTCTATGATTAACAATCAGGATAGGTACATCTCTGTGATTCTCCTGATGAAGTGGTTTGAGGACCCTGAAATGCATTGAGAATAAATCACACAAAAAGGTTTAAAATCCTTCTGGTGAAATTATTGACAGGTCTGTATGGTAACACAGTATATAAGGCCCTATTTCTACTCAATGGATATCTGGGTTATTGGGGAGACTGCAGCATACCATGAATCTTGGACCTCACAAGATACTATATGTCTTTTCAGTGGATGAGCATTTTTCTAATTTGCCACAAATGTCTCACCACAGGTAAACCCTATGTGCACCTTGTTTTTCCTTTCCAGTAAATAGCTAATTAGCAATTAGGTCGGAGAAGCTTTTGTTTAAGCCTATGTTGATTATACTTTGTTATTCCTGCTAGAAATGTATGGTTAAATTGACAACTAGGTATTAACATTTTACATGTTGAAGTGGCTTGTCTTTTGCAGTTCATTCACTGTAAACATTTATTTGCTGCATTGTGGAGTCATCCCTGCTGGGTTATAGATACCAAACATGTATACTTTTACTGTTATCTAAGTGGTGAAAAAAAACAGAATTTTGAAAGAAAGAGAATTGCACATTTTGCACTATGTTCCACGACCCGTAGCATCCTCATTTTTCAGGATCTGGGGCTGGGCGACAGCTTATTTTTGTGCCTTGAGGTGACGTTTCTAATTATATGATTTTTGGGTGGATCTGATGTTTTAATCGCCTGGTATTGCATTTTATTGCAATGTTACGGCGACCAAAAAAATATAATTTTGTCGTTTGGACTTTTTTTTTCTGTTACGTACTTTACCGATCTGATTCATTGATTTTATATTTCGATAGATTGGCCATTTCTGAACGCTGTGATACCAAATGTGTGCATTTATTAAAAGTTTTATTTTCAATGGCGCAAAAGGGAGATTATTTGAACTATTGTTTTTTTTTCATGCTTTTAAAAACTTATTTTTTCTTTATATTTTACACTGGCCACTAGGGGGTCCTCAGTGCTGCACACACCCATTGCTTGTCCTGTCTTTAGAAGGGCTGCTGCTCATCAAAAGACAGGAGGCACTGATCACTCCCTGCTGGTGATGTCACAGGGTTATCACTAGCAGGAAGTGAATTGGTCATTACAGGACCCCGGACTCTCCCGGCAACCATGCCGTCTCATGATTCGCTTCATTGGATCTGCAATCCCAGCGGGGATCAGTGCGATCCCTGTCGGGTGCTTTGGTTTTCACTGTCAATAAATGACACTGCGATCCAAAGGGTTAAGATTTCTGATCAGATTGCAGATCGGCGCTGATAGATACACATCTCAGCTGAGATCAGCTGAGGTGTGGGAGGGAGGATGTGGATTCAGAGCATGAGGTTGCATCAAATGGTGGGAGGCGACCTATGATGTACATGTACATCAAAGGTTGTGTAGGGGTTAATGGCTTCCTAGTCATTTCTTTTAAGTGAAGAAAACCTTTGACATCTCCCAATACTATAAATACTCAGGAAACAAACAAAAAAAACATTAAAACTGGATGTTCACTATTGCTATGGATTTCTTTGTATGGCAGAAAACAGGCCCATACCTGCTGATGTTGAAGTGTAGCCACCTGCAGACGAGCCCCATCTTGAACATGTTGTGACTGCACAATGGACATGGAGTAAATGGAAATTCTACTCTTGCTACAAGTGTTCTCCATATTCGGTTTTCTGCTGGATGTGAAATAAACATACAACAGATCCAAAGACTGAATAAACACAACTGCTGTCCATAATGAACCGTACAGAGCTGATATTTAGAGTAGGGTTAGAAAGAAACCTCAGCTATTTGCAAAAGCCGTAACTTGCCGAAACTGGAAGAAATGATCACTTTCTTATGAGTCAGAGTCATTGTTTTTTTTAACCCTACATGATAGTTTTTTACAATGGTCAAGATTGGACTTAGCAATTAGAACCTCTGGTGGCCGAGCCTAAGGTCTGTACAAGTAATGGACCCTAACAAAACTAGACCCCCAAAGGTATTTAAGATCACATACTACTGTGGACTGTATGTTACATTTCAAATAGCTAGAAATTTGCAATCAACATAATATGAGCAAGTGACATAAACATGTTTTTTAGTCCCTATTATTTACTTTGAAACAATAATAATAATAATAATAATAATAATAATAATAATGCACTTTTATGAAGAAGCAATGATTTTCTCTAACTCACAGATATCTGCTTTAAACAATATAATAATAATAATGAATATGGCAATAAATATGTAGCAACATTTCCAATGAAATGTATGTGCCAGGATTAGAATGGCACTTGGTAAACTACTGCATAAACTTTACATTTAAACCATCCAGAAGAAGCTATTTCCCAAATCAATGTAATGGGTATTTTGTAGTATATGGAATAAAAGGAGAAATAAAAGCTGGGAGGAAACATATTGATCAAAGTATGTGAGCCCACTATGTTCTGCTGTGTGTATAGAAATACTGAATTTTATGTGCATTCTATAATGTTTGCTAAATGCTGATACATAGGATGCAGCAGGGGCAGACGGACATATCATTGGTGCAGCAGCACAAGGGCCAAAGAGGTAAAGGGGCCGTTTTTACCTCCAAAGCAAGAGGAATTGTGAATTTCGATGAGTTCTTGTGCAGGCGAAGGGCCCATATATTGTTCTGGCACAGGGGCCCTTTTCTGTGTGTGCCTGCCAGGGCGATGCAGCCTATCCATCCATCTTCCCAAGACTGTTTTTTAATTAGCATAACATAGGTACATGCCATGATTCCTCAGTTCATCTGAGGCCAAGCACCGAGAGACGTGAATGTTCAGTATAGGCTGCTATCTGAGATGGGTCATCATGGGAATGTGAATATTTAACCTCTTCATGACCTTGCCCTTTCCCCTTTTTGCATATTCATTTTTCCCTCCCCTTCTTCCAAAAGTCATAACTTTTTTTATTTTTCTGTCAATATAGACAGGACTAGTTGTACGTCTGAATGTTTTAATTTATTTCACCATACAGGAAAATGAGAAAAAAAATTCGAATTGCGGTAAAATTGCAAAAAAAATGAAATTGCATAATTTTGTTTTCATTTATTATGTTGACTTTATGGTAAAGCTGACATGTCAGTATGATGCTCAGGTCGGTACAAAATCGTAGATACTAAACATGTATACTTTTACTGTTATCTAAGTGGTGAAAAAAATAGAACTTTTTCTAAAAAAGAAATGCACTTTTGCGCCATTTTTCACGACCCATAATGTTCTTATTTTTAGGAATCCGGGGCTGTGTGACGGCTTATTTTTTGCGTCTTGAGCTAACATTTACCATTTTTGAGTTGATGCAATGTTTTGATAGCCTGTTATTTCATTTTATTGCAATGTTGAGGTGACCACAAAAACTTAGTTTTGATGTTAGGATTTTTTTTACCATTATGCAGTTCACAGATCTGATTAATTGATTTTATATTTTGATATATCAGGCATTTCTGATTGTGGCAATACCAACTATGTGTATTTTTAATAGTTTTATTTTCAATGGGACAAAAGGAGAGTGAGTTGAACTTTTATGCATTTTTATTTTTTTCATGTTTTTAAAAACGTTTTTTCTTACTTGTACTTTATTTTACACTGCCAACTAGGGCACTTGTGTTGTGCAGACAAATGCTTCACCATCCCTCTGCACAGCACAAATTATTCCATTTTGTCAGCAATGCTGCTCAGGCATCATTGACAGGAAGTGAGTCATGACAGCATCTGGGGTCCTCACAGCAGGGGCGTAACTACAATAGGAGCAGAGGTTGCGATTGCATCCGGGCCCTGCAGCCTAGGGAGGGGCCCCAAAAGTCCCTTTGGCCTATAGAAAAGGACTAATACTATTAAAGATTTGCAATAATTGGGGGCCCTGTTGGAGCTTTTGCATCGGGGCCCCTGGGCCTGAAGTTATGCCACTGCCTCACAGGATCCCACGCTGTCATGACTTTGCATCGACACCCCATTATCGCATCATGGGGCCGCCAATGCCGGCTGAGAATAATGCGCTCCCTGCCGCAATGGTTTACAACGTGCTGGCTAACAGTGCTGGGTGGGTCGCTGATCCGCACGGTCCTATTAGCTGCACATGTCAGCTGATCAGATCAGATGACATGTACAGGGAATGACGCAAGCTCCTCGCGTGAGTTTACATCTGAGGGTGGGAGGTGGCTTTGGATGTTCCCATACGTCCAAGGTCATGAAGGGATTAATAAAACAACCATGTCAGGATTAAAGACAGATCTTCTATAAATTAATGTTTCTCCAACTCTTGTTTAGTGAGAACAACTATGGAAATTCCTATTCTGATGAAAATTACCATATTACCCACATGATACTAAGAAATCCTGAGAAACAATGCCTGTTGGAGTTGCATTTAAGAACTGGAGTCCAGAAATAATACATTAAATTGCCTATAGTACCAATGATGACCTTACTAGGTAGAGTTAGTAGCCACAGTATTTTGGTCACTATCATAACTAAAACCTGGAAATGACAATGGAGCAGGAATCTGTGATCAAGAGGCTGTACAGAGACATCATTGATACTCACCACTGCTGACTAGACTAGGTATCTAACAGGAGTCAAAAAATGGCATAAGAGAATGATTTAGACATAATACACATATAACTCATTAATACATCATCATTGACCTTGTACAGAAATAGACATACTTCACCTAAACAGCGGCACTATTCCCATAATAGTAGCAAGCCTGTTGGGAATAGTGGAAACCCCCGATAGCCCGCCCCATCTCTCCATCGACTAATCTGTTGATAGTCTTCTCTGCCCACAATTCATTTCCCACATCTTTGAACAATATTGGAATTTACAGTTACCTAAAATTCAGACAACTTTAGGTAGGAAACTCCTCTGAATAGATGAATAGTGGTCACGTGTTTTCCAATAACTTTAGACTTTCAACTGCTCAGTGTCTATGAAATATCCTTTGCTACAAATTTGTAGTCATGTCCATATTCCAGGAAACAGACGGCAGGAGTGTGAGCCTGACAAAACAGTTGGTTCTGTGGTGATGACAAACGAACATTGGGATAAATTATCTCAATTTTACTTGTTTGGCAATGCAATGCAATCAGAATAACTTTAGATAAAGGCAAGAAAAGAATGAAACATAACTCACTAAGGGTGCCTTCACATTAGCGTTCCCCTCCACAGCGTTCTGCGGAGGGGACCCGCAATGTAAGCGCAGCACCGCAGGTCCCTATCTTTAGAATGGGAGTGCACAGTGCTGCGCTTGACTGCGCATGACTGTGCGCACCCATTCACTCCCATATGTGATCTGTGCGCAGGCGGATGCCCGCGCACAAATCACCCAGTCTCGTCCGCACAAGAAATGCAGCATGTTGCATTTCTTGTGCGGACGAGACTGGGTGATTTGTGCGTGGGCATCAGCCTGCGCACAGATCACATATGGGAGTGAATGGGTGCGCACGGTCCTGCGCAGTCAAGCGCAGCACCGTGCGCTCCCATTCGAAAGATAGGGACCTGCGGTGCTGCGTTTACATTGCGGCTCCCCTCCGCAGAACGCTGCGGAGGGGAACGCTAGTGTGAAAGTAGCCTAAGGCCCCTTTCACATCTGCGTTTCTGTCTTGATCCGGCAGATCCGGACAGAAAGCCGCATCTGCCACCTAACGGCCGCACTTGCGTTACGCTTGCGGCAAGCCCCATGCATTCTCTATGGGGCTTGCGGCAAGTGCGTATTACCACGATCCGGCAATTGCGGCAGTTGTGGCCGCAAAAAAAACCAAAGTCAGCAGCTTTTTTTTTTGCGGCCACAACTGCTGCAGGTACCGCACTTGCCGCAAGCCACATAGAGAATGCATGGGGCCTGCCGCAAGTCTACCGCAAGTGCGGCCATTAGGCGGCAGATGCGGTTTTCTGTCTGCATCTGCCGGATCCGGACAGAAACGCAGATGTGAAAGGGGTCTAAGCTAAATTTTTATTAAAATCCTTAATATAGGGAAGAATCTATTAACATTAAGATTCATGCAGTGTAAGGTTTACATATACTAACTTTTAGATATTTATTCGTATTTAATCAGCCAGCCACCATTTTGTTGGATTATTTTTAGCTTCAAGAAGGGGTTAAAAAATAATAAATGTTTTTTCTCATCTATCCTAAGCCCATCCCTACTCTGTTCTGGCACCGCAGTTGTCCTGGTCTTCTTCTAGCTTCAGATCAGCATTTGGCTTAGTCTTGTCTTTGGTCTTCAGTACTGATCTTTCGCTCTTGCTAGGCCTCATGTAGCCCATGGAGCACGACATATGTCACTAACGTCATTTACGTGGGATGTGTTTTTGGAACTATGTGAGGCCTAGTCATCTCTGGAATATCCGGATTGAAGAGAAAAAGCACTCTAAAGGAAAGGCGCACAATAGTGTTTATCCATAGAATTAGGTGTATATAGCAAATTGTTAGAATTGCTCACTTGTTTGGGTTGTGAGACGTCACAACCCCCTCATAAACCTGTGACAAGTGTAGATGTCAACCTATACGGTCTGTAGCAGTCCTTCCGTGTGTTGAACAACCCAAAAGTGTATAGGAGAAATGGGTATTATGGACCGCACTCCATCATGGAGCGTGGTCCATAGTTCCCATTTCTCGTATACACTTTCGGATTGAAGAGAAGACAGGCGTAGGAGCGGATGAAGAGCTGCATCAGCATGGCAGGTGAGGGGCGGCCTATGAAAGGTAAGTATAAACTTTTATTATTTTGAACCCCTTCCCAACCTACAATTGTTATTGTTTGGGGTTGGGAAAGACTTCAAAGCATAGAAAACACATCAAGACAATTTGAGCAAAGCAATTTTTTGGAGATTTCATCAACTTTTCTACCTCCCCTTTTGCCATCTTTGTATAGATAATGAAATCTGTTTTTCAGATCAGAGTAGCGATAGATTGAGGTGAAGGCTTTATTCACATGTCGCTGTACTACACTTGCATTTTGGACAGAGCCATTATTGCACTTCTGTACATGTGCACGAGTCCTCTGCTTTCCATTCATTTGCCTCATATTTGATCAAGTTTTATTTATTGGATATTTAGACGTGGGGATTTTATTAAAGCTGGTATTTCATCATACACAAGTCTTGAACCAAAATCCCATTGAAGATAGATGTTCTAAACTGATTAATAAGTGCACACATCCCAATCAATGTGGCATATCTCTGCACCAGAAAATAAAATCTGTGCTATGTATATACATTATAGGATAGATTATGGCAAATTTATTGTGCTATCGACCCTATCCCCTCTTGATGATCTACACTTTTTTTTGGCAAATACGCCCTTTCTTCAATATTTTGGAAGCGTGGCACACTGGCATAAAATATATAATAAATTCACCAATAGAGTCCAAGAGACCCAATACAGGACTACATACATGTACTTAAATCTCACATAATAAGTGACTTGACAAGTCTATCTAGTTATCATATATTGAAGCTTTGAGAAAATAGCTAAGCTGTTTGATTATACTTTGCATCTGATTATGATATCCTGTGCAAGAATTACCATAATGATTCGTGAATTATTCAAAATCCAAAGCACTGGCTTCATACATTTGTATGAACATATTAGAACAAATATACATTAGGATAGGAAGATTTCAGTAGATACGGATTGTCAGCAGAATTAACGAATAGCAGATACAGAAATAGAAATATTTGAGCTTTTGTATATTGTCTCATGCTTGGAAAAGAATATGAATTACTTTGATGATAAAGAATCATTCAGCATGGGTGGTAAGACTAATTCTCTGGACGGCCGCAGCCATCCAATGGCCAAAAAGTCGTCTGTATACATGAGTCAAAACACAAACTGGGAACATGATGTGCAATTAAAGCATAGCCACATGCAGGCGGAGGACACGTGGATTTCATATGAACTTGAAAATGAAACTTCACATGTACTGTCTAGCAGGAGTTTAACACTCATGGGAACACAGAGATGACTATTACATGAATGGGCTTAAAACCTTCTACAGTCAATTATAACGCAGCTTATATCGGTATTTTATATTGAGCTACCGCCCTATAAATTCTCTACCCATATGTGCCAACCTTTCCTACAACTATTTGGCAACTATTAGTTCTTTCTGGATAATAAGAATATATAGTTAGTAGGGATGAGCGAGTATACTCGCTAATATTCGGTATTCGCTGAATAGTAGCAGTATTCGGGCTACTCGCTACTCTTTGAGTACTTATGTGTACTCGGGAGTAGCGAGTAGTCCTAATACTTTCGCAGTGTATCTATAGATATGTGGCGCCCCGCACCGAGTGCGTCACAGGAGGGTATTGCAGCCATAAATGCAGCAGCAATATTCTCTGACCCAGCAGTCATCTGGTTAACTTAGAGATCCATACTCTGCATACCTCACTTAGCATAGAGGGCCAATCAAGGTCCTGGTGGGTGGAGTGCAAGGGTAGTGTGTAGTGGAAAGTTTAGTCTAGCTTAGAGAGTTCTAGTCTCGGGTCTGGAGAAGTAACAGCAACTTAGAAGACCTCTGCAGATTCCCAGCTCTGCAACCTAGGAGAGGGGGTTGCACAGTCGATGCAGCCCCCTGGCCACCTTCTACCGGACATCTCCTCACCCTTACCACGGTTGAGCACCATTACTCCCGGTGCATTACCAACCGAACTCGGGCATCAACATGCGGGTTCAAAACCACCCCGTGCCCTTATACAGCCGGTTTGCTGGTACCGAAGCTAGCAGCAGTTCAGCTCTGCTATGCGAACCAGAAGAGTGGAGGAGCAGCTCTACAGGAGCACCCCACCATCGACAAATTCAGTCGTCTAACCAGCGGTGTACCCACCAAGGGACCCAAGGCTCCCCAAAACATCCATCACGTATACTTTGGATAGGGCATTCAAGCAGCCTCCCTGTATCTGACCTGGTATTCCTGGGCGATAACGGCAACTTAGTTAGAATGGAGGAACACCGCGGATCTCTGAGGGACACCTATCACTGCTGAGTGCACCCGGTCTGCTACCTACAACTGTATACCATGTACTGCTTGCTGGTTACAGTAAAGAACCCGTTACAGAGACTTACAGTGTCCGTGCTTCCTTATGACTACGTCCGTCTGCACACAAGGTAACCGCAGCTGCCGCACGACCTCTTAAGCAGCTCCTGGCTCAGGGGATCATCGCTTAGCCGGTGGGGAGCGTTCCATCTTGCTGCATTCCATCCCCCGGAGGCCTCGCAGTGTCGGTAAAGTTACCGAACTACTCATAGGTGGCGTCACGAAACAATTAACCCCTTAATCTGTTCCAGCAAGACATCTTCGACTTTTTAATCTGCACTCAACCGGGCCCCACTACCGGCAGGTGCGGTCCACCCATGATAAGGAGGAAGAAGCTACTGCCTGTCTAAACCGGATTCCCGGCCACGGTGAGTCAGAAAATGGCGTCACGAACAGGATACGAGCAGGCCCGTTACCTAACGGGTATCATGTGCTTTAAAATGACTTTAATGTCTACAATTTGGACTTTGTTCGTCCCTAAAAGAACTTTCCTGCCTTTTCACCGTTGGGTCAAGATGGTGCCCAAGATGGCGTCCCCGCCATGAGGATCCGCCACATGCAAGCCCAGGGGTGAACCACCGCCCCTCTTCGTGGGAGGGCTAAAGGCAAAGGCGCCAAAACTCTTTGTCCGCCCTGATTGCTCGAATCAACCATGGGGGCGGACCCCAAAGACTTTTTCCCACAATTGGACTACAAAAGCCCCCAAGGAATTGGGAGTGTCAGACAATTCTTCACCAGCTCTCTACCAGAACGGTTACCGGTTGGACGGGTGTGGTTCTCCTACAAAGAGGGCCAGTTTGAGACTCCGAGACCTGATGCAACAAGTGGAAGCTGAGGACAGAGCAACCATAGGCCACCCCGGTCTGGGTCCTGTCCTCAACATCGATGGCAGCCCCGACTTTTGACAAGAAGCTCTGCAAGACCTCCGGGTGAGGCTCATGGAAACTGTCGAGTGGACAATTCGTAGCTGGAGTGCGAGCCTAGGCCGTAGACTACATCACGCGATGCAGCAGAGACGACCGGGTACACCCAACCCAGGACCGGATGATATCTCCAGTTTCACTACGACCTCTCCAACGCCTACCGCTTTGCCCTGCATCCTCACCGGAGCCCATTGACTGTTTCATCCCAGTAGAGACCGCAGCTCACCCCAGTCCACTGCCTGAAACTGCAGCCGGACCGATCCCAGAGCCGGAGCTTGTAACCTGCTCCTTAGAAGAAGCCGACATCTACCAAGTTCCCGCCGAGGAACCCACCGACAGTCGTAATACCTCTTTAAAGACTGTTGCCTGTGTCTTCCCTGAACCGGAGGCCTCCTTTGCAACTCCAGAGGTCTACCCGTTCGACGGGATGCAGACACCGCTACCAGCAGAAACAGAAGAATAGGCAGGCAGCCTGAAAGCCCTGCAGGACGTCCCCGAGGAAGGATCCGCAACACCACCGCCCTGCTATACCGAGGAACCTGTTCCAGCATCTCCAACCATCGAGCAGCCCGATGTGGTCGTCGAGGGAGAAGAAGGAGATAACGACGACGAGACTCGCAGTATTCCTGAGGATCTTGACACCGGTTTTGCTTGGGGAGACAGCGAGGATCCTCCGTCCGAGCAGCTAGCTCGGGTACACTGGTCGGGTGCATGTGCGACACCTTCTTCTGTGCCGTTCCACCGGGTGCCGGTCCAGACTGTCCGCCAAGCCCAAGCTTCCTACCAAACCACCAGCCATATTCACACTCCGAGCTGTACCGAGAAACAGTACGTCAGCGTCACCGAGAGGAGTGGCAGTCCCGTGAACGCGCCAACATGGAGGCCCGTGCCATGGCCCGCCGCCAACCGCCGCTGCCTGATGAACTTCGCCGTGGAGGTAGAATTTCCACCTTTAATTTGTCTAACGGGTGGGGGTTCGCTTGGGAGGTGGGTTTGAATGAAGAGGTGTTTGTGGGGCGGCTGGAAGTCGAGTCACACTTGCCCAGTGGACATCCCGATCGCGACCTATACTGGGGCGATATAATCACCTACGAGCGGTATGCTTGTCCAGATGGGTGGTTCGCCATACGGGTGTGCCGTCGTTCTCCGCGCCAGTGACTTGCTTTGCTTGGACTCACTCAATAACTCTGTTTAATCACTGACTGTGCGATCTGGCGGCTACAGCCTGAACTCTCATTAAGGACAGCCGACCTCCCGCCGATTCCGGAAAAGTGTCTACCTGTTTATGTGCTTGCAACATCTCAGCAAATATTTACCTGTTATTAATAAAAATGTCTATTACCTGTTATAAAATACAAAAATCCTCTGTAATGTTGGGTAGTGCGACGCTTGGGGACAAGCGTATTTCACCAAGATGGAGTGTGGCACCCCGCACCGAGTGCGTTACAGGAGGGTATTGCAGTCATAAATGCAGCAGCAATATTCTCTGACCCAGCAGTCATCTGGTTAACTTAGAGATCCATACTCTGCATGCCTCACTTAGCATAGAAGGCCAATCAAGGTCCTGGTGGGTGGAGTGCAAGGGTAGTGTGTAGTGGAAAGTTTAGTCTAGCTTAGAGAGTTCTAGTCTCGGGTCTGGAGAAGTAACAGCAACTTAGAAGACCTCTGCAGATTCCCAGCTCTGCAACCTAGGAGAGGGGGTTGTACAGTCGGTGCAGCCCGCTGGCCACCTTCTACCGGCCATCTCCTCACCCTTACCACGGTTGAGCACCATTACTCCCGGTGCATTACCAACCGAACTCGGGCATCAACATGCGGGTTCAAAACCACCCCGCGCCCTTATACAGCCGGTTTGCTGGTACTGAAGCTAGCAGCAGTTCAGCTCTGCTATGCGAACCAGAAGAGTGCAGGAGCAGCTCTACAGGAGCACCCCACCATCGCCAAATTCAGTCGTCTAACCAGCGGTGTACCCACCAAGGGACCCAAGGCTCCCCAAAACATCCATCACGTAGAGTTTGGATAGGGCATTCAAGCAGCCTCCCTGTACCCGACCTGGTATTCCTGGGCGACAACGGCAACTTACTTAGTTAGAATGGAGGAACACCGTGGATCTCTGAGGGACATCTATCACTGCTGAGTCCACCCGGTCTGCTACCTACAACTGTATACCATGTACTGCTTGCTGGTTACAGTAAAGAACCCGTTACAGAGACTTACAGTGTCCGTGCTTCCTTATGACTACGTCCGTCTGCACACAAGGTAACCGCAGCTGCCGCACGACCTCTTAAGCAGCTCCTGGCTCTGGGGATCATTGCTTAGCCTGTGGGGAGCGTTCCATCTTGCTGCATTCCATCCCCCGGAGGCCTCGCAGCGTCGGTAAAGTTACCGAACTACTCATAGGTGGCGTCACAAAACAATTAACCCCTTAATCTATTCCCGCAAGACGTCTTCGACTTTTTGATCTGCACTCAACCGGGCCCCACTACCGGCAGGCGCGGTCCACCCGTGATAAGGAGGAAGAAGCTACTGCCTGTCTAAACCGGAGTCCCGGCCACGGTGAGTCAGATACACTGCGAAAGTAGCCTAAAAGTGAGTAAATGTTGTTAAAAAATAATAAACTTACATACTCACCTTCCGACGCCTGCATCGGGACCGGCAGAGAAGAAATTCAATCACTGGCCAAGGACCTGTCACTACCAGCCAATCAGATGGCCGGTAGCGATCTGGCCAATTAGATGGCACCACGTTACAACCACGTGATTGCTAGCAGCCACCTGATTGGTCAATTTGCAAGGTCCTAGATGTACTGTCAGGACCTTGCAAACTGGCCAATCAGGTGGCCGCTAGCGATGACGTAGTTGTGATGTGGCGCCATCTCATTGACCAGATCGCTACCGGCCATCTGATTGACTGGTAGTGACAGGTCCTTGTCCAGCGATCGGATGTCTTATCTGCCGGTACCTGTGCAGGCGTCGGACAGGTGAGTATGTAAGTTTATTATTTTTTAACAACTTTTATTCACTTTTAGGCTACTTTCGCAGTGTATCTGACCCCCCCGATCAGTCAGACTAACAGTATTCCGCCTGAAAAAGCAACAGGTAAATGCTAAAAGGAATGTACTTATGCTCGGCAATGTAAAAGCGGATTGCTGTTCATATGTTCAGTCTTTTGAGGTTTTTAACTGTGTGTTCTATCTTTTATCTGAATTCCAGCACTCAGGGGGTTCATAGATGTCATTGTCCATAGCCTTCAGATAGTAGTGAAGACCTCCATACACATGAGACTAAAGTTGGCTAAACCTACGAGGACAGTCTAATGTGTATGGGGGCTCTAACTGATGATTGGTCAAGGGAAATAAGGATCCAGCATGTCTGATTACCGGCTGTAGATCCTTTTCTCCTCTAAGTGATAAGCTGCAGCCAGAGACGTCTAAGGCCCCTTTCACATCAGCGGTTCTGTCCGGATCCAGCCGACTTATGGTACACTTGCGGCAAGCCCCCATCCATTCTCTATGGGGCTTGAGGCAATTGCGTTTTTGCCGCAGTACGGCAAATTTGGCAGTTGCGGCCTCAAAAAAACCCCGTGGTTAGCAGCGTTTTTTTTTTGCCGCATCGGCAGAGCCGTACTTGCCACACCCGACTGCAAACCCCATAGACAAGGCATGGTGCTTGCCTGATCGGTGCCGCAGGTCATCCGTTAGGTGGCAGATCCAGCGCCATCTGCCGTATCGTCCGGAAACATCAGCAAACCGCTGATGTGAAAAGGGCGTAACAGCAGCTTCCATACAGTATACAGGAACACTGGGAAGAATAAGTGCTCCTGTTTATGGGATAGCCGAGCAAGCTCACGCTGGCTGAGCGATCGGACACCTATCTATAGTGCTTGGGGGCTTTAGTCAATTGTTTGGCTGACATTCAGCTGTATTTTTTGTCAAGCACACTTGCCCTATAATGTTTTAGGATAAAGTATGTTAAGTTAAAGATTACAACATCTACATGACTATATCACCAGAACCACCGGCAATACAATAACACATCACTAGAACCCCTGGCAGTATATCACCAGAACCACTGTCAATACAATAATACCTCCCCAGAACCACTGTCAGTATATCACCAGAACCATTGTCAATACAGTAATACATCACCAAAACCAGTCACATATCATGAGAACCATTGTCAATACAGAAATACAGCACCAAAACCAGTCAATGCATCACCAGAACCCCCATCAATACATTCCATAATTTTTCCCCCTGCTTGGTCTACAAAAGTAACCTTCCAGGCCTCCCCATCCACCCATCCATCCATCCCATTCTGCCCTCTCTTCTAGGCTGCCCCATCCATCCATCCATCCCATTCTTCCCCCTCTTCCAGGCTGTCCCATCCATCCATCCAATTCTGCCCCCTCTTCCAGTCTGCCACATCGATCCCATTCTGCCCCCTCTTCCAGGCTGCCACATCCATCCATCCCATTCTACAACCTCTTCCAGGCTGCCACATCCATCTATCCCATTCTGCCTCCTCTTCCAGGCCACCCAATCCATCCATCCCATTCTGCCTCCTCTTCCAGGCTGCCCCATCCATACATCCATCCCATTCTGCCCCCTCTTCCAGGCTGCCCCATATATCCATCCTATTCTGCTGTCTCTTTCAGGCCACCCCATCCATCCATCCCATTCTGCCCCCTCCTCCAGGCTGCCACATCCATCCTATTCTGTCCCCTCTTCCAGGCTGCCTCATTCATCCCATTCTGCCCCCTCTTCCAGGCTGCCCCATCTATCCATACATTCCATTCATCCCATTCTTCCCCCTCTTTCAGGCCACCCCATCCATCCATCCATCCATCCATCCATCCATCCATCCATTCCATTCATCCATCCCATTTTGCCCTCTCTTCCAGGCCGCCCCATCCATCTATCCATTCCATCCATTCCATCCATCCCATTCTGCTCCCTTTTCCAGGCCGCCCCATCCATCCGTCCATTCCATTCATCCATCCCATTTTGCCCTCTCTTCCAGGCCGCCCCATCCATCCATCCATTCCATCCATTCCATCCATCCCATTCTGCTCCCTTTTCCAGGCCGCCCCATCCATCCATTCCATTCATCCATCCCATTTTGCCCTCTCTTCCAGGCCACCCCATCCATCTATCCATCCATTCCATCCAATCCATCCATCCCATTCTGCTCCCTTTTCCAGGCCGCCCCATCCATCCCATTCTCCTCCCTTTTCCAGGTCGCGCCCATCCATCTATCCACTCCATCCATCCATCCCATTTTGTCCCCTCTTTCAGACCACCCCATCCATCCATTCCATCCATCCCATTCTGCCCTCTCTTGCAGGCCGCCCCATCCATCCATTGCATCTATCCTTCCTATTCTGCTTCCTTTTCCAGGCTGCCCCATCCAACCATTCCATCCATCCCATTCTGACCCCTCTTCTAGGCTGCCCCATCCATCCATTCCATCCATCTATCTCATTCTGTTCCCCTAGGCTGCTATCTTCGGCTGTAACAGCACCTTACCTGACTCCATGCTCCTGATCCCGGCAGCTATTTCCTCTGTGGTTCCCGGTCTCCCGCTCGCCGGCACCAGGCACCCGGCAGTTTCTTCCTCTGCGGGTCCCGGTCTCCCGATCGCCGGCACCCGGCACCTGGCAGCTTCTTCCTCTGTGGCTTCCGTTCTCCCACTTGCCGGCACCCGGCACCCGACACGAGGCAGCTTCTTCCTCTGAGGCTTTCGGTCTCCCGGTCACCGGCACCCGGCAACTTCTTCTTCTGCAGCTCCCGGTCTCCTGCTCGCCAGCATCCAGCACCCGGCAGCTTCTTTGTCTGTGGCTCCCAGTCCTGCTCGCCGGCACCAGAGAGCTTCTTCCTCTGCAGCTCCTGGTTTTCCGTTCGCTGGCACCAGGCACCCGGCAGCTTCTTCCTCTGTGGTTCCTGATCTCCTGTTTGCCAGCACCCGGCACCTGACATGTATGGGATCCCCTCCCCACATCATCCAGCATGTTTGTGATCCCTTCCCCCACCATCCTGCATGTTTGTGATCCCCTCACCATCCATCATGTTTGTGATCCCCCTCCACCATTCTTCATACGCCGCTCACCTGTGTTGTCATCCCAGCCTCCTTCCTCCTCTGCTGCAATGTAATGAGATGATCTCATCTCATTGCAGGGAGCGGCGGGCTGCAGCTCCTCTGACACAGGGAGCTGACTGCCCGCTCCTGACTCCGGAAATGAAGCTGCTGGGAGTTCTGGAGTCAGCTCACTGTGTGTCCCTGCAAGTATTAATGTATATGCGCCCGCCCATTACCCCGCACATCTTCCCGCCTCTGTAAAGACATCAGATCGCCTGCATTGTCTAACGGAGAGGAGGGGAGGATAAAAAAAGTAAGAAAAAAAATTCACACGCTCGCCAGCACCGAAGGGCAAATACGGCACTGTACACACATATATATATGTGTATATATATATATATATATATATATATATATATATATATATACGGTATATATATATATATATATATTGTGAGGCACCGCCGGCATGATCCGCATGGCCGGGGTACATCACATGTAGGATCAGAGGATGATCCTGTGCACACTGGCCGGTTTTCCTGTGATGATAATACTGTGTGAACCAACCTGAACACAATGAGTTCATGAGCCTAATGAGCGGCAGTGAGAGTGAGAGGAGTCCATGAGGAATAGGATGTGATGAGTGAGTGCTGACAACCCGGAACACAGGGAGTTAACTTGAGCTGTGTGGAAGCTGATGATTAGCAGCTGAGGGGGTGTGTCCATGTGGGAGTGGCTGGCACGATAAGAGCCGGCCACCTGAGTGATTGTGAGATTCATTCATTCTGGAGGCTGAGATTGATCCTGGAAGCTGAGAATGATTCAGATGGAAGCTGAGACCAGCCTGAGTGCAGAGCAGTCCAAGGCTCTGTGTGCATGACATGATGGGAGCATGCTAGCTCCATGCCGGTGCCGAGGTCCGTGGTCGTGTCCGCACCTAGAGGGGGAAGCCATGGTTGACCCGTGGACGCTAGACCGGGCGTGGGGTGAAACACGCCCGGGAAAGGAGCCTGTGGGGATGCCTGGTGGAACCTGTGACCCAGGTAGCGAGACCCGGATCCGTGCCCGGTAAGAAAGCAGTTCCCGAGCGATAGTGTGAACTGTGCACCTGGTGTGCGTAAATCATGTTAGGCGAGTATAGACCGCCCTTGGGACCGACTCAGTGGAGTCCGTTAAAGGTCCTGATGAACCGGAATGTATGTAGCCCGTGGAGGCAATTGTATGTAGTGTGCCAGGCGGGCATAGACCGCCTTTGGGTCCGAGTCAGAGTACTCAGTTAAGGGACCCGATGAACTATGTGTATGAGGGCGTAAGTAATGGCCCTGAATGAGAGATGATGACCTATGTAAGACCCATGTATAATAATGTGGAGAGACAGTGACCCAGCTGGTATGGATGATGTTGGAGGCGTTCCGTCCTTGGGACGAGAGGGAGGCTTGCCCTGCTGCTTGCAGAGGGTACCCGTCCCTCAAACACGACCTCTAATGGGGTGAGTGTGCCTGTGGTGCCAGAGACAGGGGTAAGAGGGCTCCAGTAGGTAACGGATGTAGAGGTTCCCGTCTCCTATGGTTTGCCAATCCCTGTAATGGGCCATGGAGGGGCCACAGTCCATGGATGTGGGCTGTGAGCAGGTGTGTGATCCATGGACGTTTGAATGATGGATCACATACGGTGTGTAAGGACCCGGTCAGGCAGGATTCCTGACTACGGGTGAGTGTTGAGTCATCATGCTGGGGGACTAAAGCCAGGCGGCAGGTACCGCCATTGGGACCCACAGGGCCCGTTGAGGCGTATGTAACGAAGGTCAGAAGCAGGGGTTAGAAGGGCTCCCGTACTGGGTAACGCGTGGTTAGGCCGGAGGCCGCAGCCACGGGTTACTAGGGTTTGCCAATCCCTGTTATGAACCCGGAAGGGTCATCATCGAAGTATATCAAATGTATTTATTATAAAGGTACTGTAAGATGTGTAAGTAGGCCGGAGGCCGTAGCCACCACGGGAGCTGTTAGTAGAGCTCCAATGGGGACAGAGAGTCGTGGTTACAGGTCCCGGGTTACTATAAATCGTTATGTGCAATATAAGTGTTGTGATGTTAAATGTAAATGTATGGTGTTTATGTAAAGTGTTGTTAATCAATGTGATATGTGTGAAACATGCTACCCGGGTTATGTGATTAATATGTGAAAATAAACGGGTAGACATTGGTTAACTTAAAAACACGTGTTCTTGTCGTTTTGCAAGCGGGTTCCCCGGTTGCTACCTCACAATATATATATATATAAATATATATACGGTATATATTAAACACCTAGTAACCATTATATGCCCATTTAATAAACATTACATTGAAAAAATATATATATTTCCTTCTCACAATAATCACAATGATTCTTGATCTTCTGACCCAGATGCGTACACTGCATTGTATGACCTTATTGACACTTCGACTTATAACTTTGAAAGTTATTTCCTGTTCTGCTTTTTTTGCAGTCTACAAATTCTTTACATGTTTTAACTTCCAAGGAAGAACTTTGCAAAAAATGAACAAGCAAAGTGCTCACATAAGGGGGAGTTCCAGCTTCTACAAAAGAGCCCGACTACAAAAAAAGAATATGACCACAAAAACTACAATATTCTGGTTCACATCTGTATTAATAATTATCAGTTTTTCCATATCTTGTATGGGCCTCATTAAAGGCATCTAAAGACCTTGGATTGGAGTGCTGCTGTCGTTTTTTGTGGTATATAAGCAAGGATTGGATTGCTGGATAGATTTTGCACCCAAAAACTTGGTGCTTCTCAAAGGTTTTTCTAATATATACCGTATATATATATGTATATATATTTGACTCCACCCTTATATACTCCTCATCAACCCGGTCCCCCCTAGTACACCCAACCACCACGGAGCCATCCAAGAATTTTTATGTTCAAAATATTTTTATTGCATAGATATATTCATACAAATTAATGGATTTTACAATCTAGTTCAATAGGAAGAATATCAGAATCGTACAGTTCAGATTAATTAATTTTTGTAATTAAGTCAAAATTGAGGTAGTATTATACATAGAATCTAGTAACTTCGAGATTTATAAAGTCTTATATAGATTCAGAGATTTGTAGTGCGTATTAGCATCAAATGGGTTACATTCAAACAGTTAAAGAACTATTTACAATTTTATAAATCATGTTAATCAATAAGGGAAGGCAGTAGAAAAGGGAAATTGGGGGGGGGGGATAAATTGGAGTGTGAAGAGCCCATTGGAACCATTTAGACACAAGTGTGTAGAGTATTTCAGTATCATTATCTATCTAACATAACGCAAGGACTCACAACGGCGATGAGGGAGTCATAATGTGATTCCAGTCATACCATTTTCTATAGTATTTGTTTAGTAAGTTGTTCCTGAGAGCAAACGCATGTTCATAAGTGTTATGGCAAGCAATTTTTTCAACTAAGTGTTCAATGTTAGGGGAAGAGGGTCTCTCCATTTAGCTGCAATAGTATTTTTTGCTGCGAGAAGGATATGTGCTATTATAGGTCTATATTTGTTTGGTAGATCTTCAAGGCCTAGCAGCAATACTGCTAGTTCTGGAGTGAGTTTCAGATTTAGGCCTGATAATTTATTTATTAGAGATTCAACTCCTGACCAGAAAGAATTAAGTACTGCACAATCCAGAAAATATGAGTAAGATTACCATTATGCAAACAATTTCTCCAACAAAGGGGAGAGTTAGTTTCTTGAATTTTGGAGAGCTTAACTGGTGTAAAGTACCACCGAGAATAGATCTTGTATTGTGTTTCTAATAGAGAAACACAAGGGATAAATCTATATATAGTTTCAAAGTTTTTTTGAAGCACATCAGGAGAGATATTTATTTTAAGATCCTTTTCCCAAGCTGTGATGTTGGTAGCTTGTTGGAAGATAGAGTCTTGATTAAAATTCTGATAGATGTGGCCAGTTTTCCAGAATATTTGGGCTTGTGGGAATTTATGCATTTGTACTAGATTATGTGGCAGAAAGAAGTTCAACTTATGAGTTTTAATGAGATTTTCAATTTTTTTCCATGTAGCTTCCTCTGCGTGGTTGAGTTTGTATTTGTTTTTTAGTATTAAGAAGGGTTCTAGTTTTTGTTTGTCATTTAAAATATCAGATATGAAGGTGATGCCTCGTTCTTTCCATGAGGTCAATCTAATCCTTGAGGCATCCAAGAATTTTTAAAGGTGAAAAAAATCTGATTTATAATAAAATCTGCTGTATACAATGTAATTTGAATAGGAAGGGTGCTAGCACCGTTCCCTTAGGGGCACCTAAACTGCTCAATAGTGTGCCAGACACAGCCGCTCCCATCTGTATGAATTGTGGACTGTCGGGCTGGTAGTCAGTTATCCAGTTTCTCATCCCCTCCTCCACCATCATATCTTTCATCTTAGTATGCACTAATGATGGCTGTAATGTATTGAACGCAGTAGAGAAATCAGAAGAAATTAAATAAACATTGCGATCACGGTGGTTTCATCATTGTCCAAAAATGAATGTACATCCCCCAATGCCAATGTTGCAGAATTTTCCCCCACTTCCTCCACCTTCTTAAGCAGGGACCATATTGGACCAGTGATGTCTTTCCAGCTTATCAAACTATGTTTTCTCTGAAACGCCTACCGTATGTGTTTCAGAATAGAAGGTATCTGGCTGTAATCGCACAATCAGGCTTGCTACTTTTGGTTTTGGCAACATGAATCTAATGAGAGTTTACCTTTAATAATAATAATAAAAAAAATCGTCCTACATTTTCATGCTGGAGTATCTAAGTAAGCCATTAAGAAAACTGGGAGTTGGTGGTAACACTTAGCTAGTTATGGAGTCAATGTAACCAAATGAGCACTAGGGGAAAGTGTTGGGCCCACTGGGATGGGGGTACTCGGTACCGGACCGATTCTGCTACTTGGGAAGTCACGGGTGGTTCTGGTCCGGACCGTGTCTCGGGCTCGGCAATAAAAGGGGATATTTACAGGGGATTGTCAGTCGTGACGCCACCCACTATATGCGGCCAGTGATGGGGTCGCCGCTGCTGCGAGAACCTCCGGGGATGATGGAATAGCAGCTTAGGTGTAATAGTTCCAGTGGGTAGAACTGTATTTACCGGGGCAGTAAGGGTTAAGTCTATGGTGGAATGTTCAGTACACTTACTGTGCAGACGCTGCAGGGATCTCTCCTCAATGCTGGTGCTGACAGGCTGTGCTGTGACTCTGCAGGTGGAGGGCTTTCTGTAATCCTGTATGGAGAGAATAGCTTTCATTCAGAGACACAAGGGAGGCAATCTCAGGGTTTTCCGTGTTTACTCTCAGTTCTTCAGACAGTTCACAAGTCAGTTACAGTTCTTACAAAGTTCAAGTACACGGGCACACTCTCCCTCTCCGGGTTCCCTTTACTCTGCAGCCAGGTCTCTCTCTCTGTGACCCCTCACACAGTCTCTGTGTCCTTTCCGGGCTGTTTGCGTTCTCTGTACACTTGGTGGGTGTCTCCGGACAGTATGGCAGTGACTCGGGCACCTGTGGGTCCTCCTGTTTGTCACTGAGCTGCCTGTCCTTTGGGGTAGGGACCCTAACGTGTAGCTGTGGTCCCCCGTCGGTGTCTGGGAATGCCGGGTAAACTACGGTCCCCTCTAGAGCCGACACTCTACTCAGCCCAGCCTCCAGCAGTCCTCAAGTGTGAGGCTCTACCAGGCTCTTTCTCTCTGCGTCTCTCGGTATCATAGGAGGGCTACTCCGCCTGCAGTCGGTCGCTTCAGCTGCATTCCTAGGGCCTGGGTATCACCGTCCCTCTCTCTCTCTCCTCACACTCCTGGTGGTATTGGCTTTGGATGTGCTTTCTCTCTCCTCCGGCTCACCCTGGCTCGGTACAGATTCTGTGCTCCTACACCTTACACTCACAGGACGTGTGAGTCTTTCTGTCTGCTCAGCTTAGCTCAACCTTCTGCTCTTCTTTTGCCTGTTCTGTGCTCCTCAGCTTCTGGTCTTTACATCTCGGCACCCTGGGCCTACTGAACTCCTTCCTCCTCCTCCTTCCTATTTCTACTGTCAAGTCACCTGACTACATGTGTGCCCAACCCACTCCTCTAAATCCACCACCCCTCAATTGCCTAGAGTTTTCCAATCTTAGGGCTGGATGCTACCATCTACTGCACGTGGGTTATGTGGGCTGTGAGGGTGTTGTTGTGCAACAATTGTCCTACCTGCCTGGCTGCAGTTCCCTTTTGTGGCCTCCTGGGCCACAAAAGAATACGGAAGGGTGCGATTAACTTAAAAGTAGGATGTTAAGGGTTAGGCAATAAGAAACAAATAATACAGAAATAGTCAATAGCAATTCAACAGTCCTGGTCTCTAATTTTGGTCTTGAACTGACCAGTCGTTTTTTGTCCCATACATTTGATACAATGTAAATCTTTAAAGGGAATCGGTTAGGTTTTGTTGTATAATCTGAGATCAGCATGATGCAGCATTATGCAGCGTCAGAGACCCAGACTCCAGCAATGTGTTACTTACTGGACTGTGTTTTGTTTCAATAAAATCAGTGTTTAATCAGCAGGAGATTATCACTGTAAGACTAGGTGTTTTTTGCCTCCTGATCCAACCATGCTTCCTCAACTCATTAGCAACTTTCTGTCAATAAACACTGTACAATAAAACTACGAGTCAGGGGTGTGGGCAGAGTTATACACAGCTCAGTGTTATGTGCTCTGCTAGATCTGCATCATGGAAAACTGTAATTCTATCATAACTGCTGCACTGGGTAAATGGAGTTCCTCGCTGGGATCCGGGTCTCTGTCCTTACATCATGCTGCTGTCAGATTATATAGCAAGTACCTGCAGGCAGATTATTTTAATATTTTTCCATTCACACAATTATTGTTCTTCCATACAGTCATTGCCAAAGCCATATAGCCATAGACATTAAACATAAGGTTCAGCCCTAAATGAACAAAAGAGACTAGATGGATATTGCCTTGGGGGTAGTAAGGATGCTGTAGATAATGCAGACTAGCCTTTCCTATTCCCTATTGTGCTCGCCCCCTCATCTTACATTATGATTCATTAAACACATGACAATCCATTTTACAGTTCCATGAGAAAGAGAACCTCTAATTATAGGAACACATGTTTAGAAACTTTTAAGCTTCTTACACATCCGATGACAAGCCTGGGAGTATTTTGCAATGGAGTCATAATCACATATTTCATTCATTTGATACATTTGCGGCAGTTTATTAAACTGATTGAATTAAAGACACAAGAATTTTCAGAAATCTGCTCAGAGAATGTGTCTTGGGTTACATAATCGTTATCATAATATCATAATAGTTATAAAGGCTGAAAAAAGACGTAGGTCTAGTTATACAGGGTGGGCCATTTATATGGATACACCTAAATAAAATGTGAATGATGATGTGCTGACCTCTTTATGCACATTCCCTGAGTTTTTCCAACAAGATGGTGCACCACACCATTATGGGTGTCAGGTCCGAGCATTCCTATATTATTATTATTATTAGGTATTTATATAGCGCTATTAGGATACATAGCGCTGTACAAGTTAGGGGGTAGACAAAGACAATTGGTCGAAAAACGACGACAAATCGACAAAACAATCGTACGGGTACAATAGGACCAGGGATCCTGTCCGTGAGGGCTCACAGTCTAGAGGGGTGGATCAGTTTCCTGGAAAGTGGATTGGTCGTCGTGGGCCAGTTGAATGGCCACCAAGATCTCCTGATCTGACTCCTTTGGACTTTTATCTTTGGGATCATCTGAAGGCAATTGTCTATGCTGTGAAGATAATAGATGTGTAGCATCTGAAACAACGGATACTGGAAGCCTGTGCTAGCATTTCTTCTGCTATTAGTGTGTCAAGAGTGGGAGAAGAGGGTTGCATTGACAATCCAACACAATGGGCAGCACTTTGAACACATTTTATAAGTGGTCATAAACTTGTAAATAACTCATGAAAGAATACAGTTATGTTAATGATGAGGCTAGGGGTACTCGGATACCGGGACTGGGTTTGATGGATTTAACCGGGGGGAATCACGAGTTGGCGGGTTCCCGGTTCTGTGCCCCGTCTGTCATTTGTTAGATGGTGAGGAGGGAATATTTACAGGGGTACGTGATGCCACCTGTGGTTCCCGGTAATTTGGGGTAACAGCGCTGCAGGCCGGCCGCTGAGGTGATGAAGGGTGCAGCTACGTAAGTGTGGTCCAGCTGTGTGTGGAGCTTTTACCTCAGGGCAGCGGTGATAGTGGATGATGAGAAGGATGAGGGGAGTAGTTGTTGTTCTTACCCCTCCGGTGAGATGCTGGTGCTGCTGACGCCCTCCAGGCACCGGCGAGAAGAATGAGACCAGTTCAACTCCAACTCCACTTTACTGGGTACGGGCAGATGTTAAACGATACACGGTACAGTCTTGTTTAACGGACATTGTTGCCGCTTCAGGTTCCCCCTATGGAGTCTCAGATGTTCCTTCTCAAGTCTTTCAGGGTCTAATCTGCTCTTTTCTATCTTTCACCATCCTTGCAGAGCTCTCCTGCCAGTCCCCTGATCTCCCATGGTGGAGCACGGGTTTCCTTTACCTGTACGGACGGGAGCACAAGTAAGCAAAACCTCCCGCCATCGGAATCCGGTCCGATGCTCCTGTGATCTTGGACCTATTTTGGGCTGAGGGGTGAGGTACCTTTGTGGCGCTAATGGCTACCCAGTGATTATGGGCCCACAGCTTGTCGGTTTGCGGCCAGAGGTGAACTGTTGACCGCCTCGGCTCTCCGTGTTGCCGGTGTTTCCCTTGACGTTACCAGTCGCTCCAAACAGTTCTGGTCTGTCCCCTTCTGTCCTGGACCCCCTCTTAGAGATGAGGATCCCTCCTGTCAGCAGTGCTGTCAGGCACGTCCTCCCTTACTGCCTTCCCAGCACTGTCTGAGGTAACTGTCATTCAACTACTTCTTCACTAACATAGGCTCAACCCTCTTTCTGGACCTACTAAATTATCAGTCCCTCTATACTAGGTGGCCTAGTCCTGGGTGTGTGTGTGTAACTTGAGACTCTATAGATCAAACGGGTGACATGGTAAGATCAGTCCGGAAGGCATGAACTTGAGGCAGTTTCCAAATAAAATATGTGAGGTGATTATGATAGGTGTTGTTGTGCCCCTTTTAAGGTACCGTCATACGGGAGCACGCACGTTTTTGGAACTTTGCCAAGATTGCTATGGAGATGTTACACACAGAGACATCGCCGGCAACGCAGCTGCGATGTTGAAAGCAACTTTCGCTGCCAGGGTTAAACTCAAGCCAGCGAGCGATCATTAACATTGGAGTGAATAGGGGAAGTTGCTTTCAACATCGCTGTTGCAGTGTCACACAGAGCGATGAGAGCAGATCGTCTGAGCAACATCGCCAGGTTTACTAACATGTTGGTAAACCAGGCAACTCCGCTCAAGCAACTTATCACCGTTGAAATCACCCTGTTACACGTAGCAACGCACTACCGATGTTGCTGCAACTTCGTCACACCCTGAGTTGCCGGCGATGTTGCCCGTGTGACAGTACCTTAAAATGACACAGAATGTAGAAGCCCTAGGTGGTTGCATTCAAAGCAGTATCATACATATAGGAATCAGTTCAACATCTTTACTCAGGAAAGTAAGTAGCCTGATAACTGCAGTTTCACATGAAGCAACCCAATTTATGGTTCCAGTAATGTCAAGAGAGGCAACAAGTTGACTTGAAAAGTACTAAACATTGTCTCCTGTAACAGTGGGTTTAGACTTGTGACAAACTGTAAAAACTTCAGAAAATCTGCTAGCTCTTGGGAATGTGTGATGGCAGTCACTTCAGCTGCACCTTCTTCACACTGTATCACTTCCACAGTACACTTATTGTGGTCACTACAACATTCCACTTAGTCAATTTATTAGGAAACAATGACCAATAGTTGCTTATGTGACACCTTGCAACCTTTGCAGCCTGCCATTCCGAGTCCCTTAACACACAGGTACTGGTCGCCTAGACTTCCCTAAAGAGGTGTGCAATAACACACACAGGCATCAATTCACAGACTCTTTTAGTGTAGCTACTATTCCAAGGGAAGAAAAAAATCTCTTTACTCTCAACAGCTATGACAAATCCATCAGATTAATACATCTACATTAATTGTAATAAGTGTTGTCAGAGTTCATCGCCCATCTTGGTGGGGTGAAGGGGGAGAAATTGCCCTAAGCTTCTTTTAAGAAGTGAAGCACATCTGATTTTGACACTTGATACTAGATACTAGAATGGTCTTAATTTTGGAAATGATGTTATGTATTTGTATCAAGGTGTTCTCGTGGGTTTCTTACAGGTTCTCTGATAACCTCCCAGATTCCAAAGACATACAGCTAGGATGTTTAGATTATGAGTCCCAATGGGGACCATGATAATGATGTATGTAAAGCCCTTTTTCAATTAATAGGGCTATATAATGAATAAATATTATTATAATAATAATAATAATAATAATATGTCCTTAATGCTAACCTTTATTTTAATTTAACATACAATCATCACAATTTTTTTTTTACGTTTTATAGTTATTATCAAGATATAAATTGGATGTATTTGTATGTTTGTACATGTGAAATCATATTCAGATCTCTGTATCTGTTTTAATAATGAAATATAATATGCAGTTTTGAATTAACAGTTTTTGGATAAATCCTATTGATTATTTTGAAATACTATATTTATTACGGTATATTAGTGGCTTTTTTGTATGATCTTTTGACATGATATGTGAGATTTTTTTATTCGCTATACGCTGTATCCAATGTGAATTTATTTTATTATGTCTACAGCTATTTGTAGGTTTCTTTTTAGCACATTAAGTTATCTGTTCAGATTAACCATGGGTGTGTTTTCCTGACTCTTGTGTTACGGATCACATGCTATAAATTTAACATCCTTCTTATTTACTCCTTGTCAAGACTAATTTCCACTTTACACGTCCCAACATCGTTTCGATGTTGGATACAACGGTGCGGGAACGCGCATTTTTTGGGCAGAATTCCAAGATCACATAGGAGCTGTCACACAGGGAGATATCGGCAGGCAACGCAACAGCGATGTGTACGCTCCCTTGTACGGGCGACCCAGGGAATGACCATTTAACATGGGAGTGAATAGGGGAAGTTGCTCTCCAAATCGGTGTTGGGCTGTCACACAGCACGATCCTGCCAGATCGTCCATCCAATATCGGGCAGTTGGAGAGCCTGCTCATTTCTCTCCCGATATCGGTTTGGCATCGTTCTTGCATCGTATTGGACATTTACACCACACAACGCACGAACGATATCGGCGCCAACGCACGAAACCACGTGACTTTTTATCGGAGTTGGACGCCGATATCGGGACGTGTAAAGTGGCCATAAGAGATAAGAGATCTGGAAACACATAGACTAATTTGTTTGTACATATTTTTAACCCATTTTTGTTTTTTTCTTGATTTTAAATACCTTAAATAAATGTAATGTTTAATATATTTTGTGTTTGCTGGCACTTTTCTATTCTGTTTGAGTCTTCGCATACTTGGGAACCAACCTGTGGATGTCGGGCACTGCTTTTCATTATGAGTCATTCCCCTATCTGGTCAACTGATACTCATTGGTATCACCATTGCAACAGATCAATGATGTCAAGAACAGCAGCAAATCTAAATCAGAATGGCTAAAGTTAAAATTAATCAATGTGTGTCAATGGCCCAGTCAAAATCCAGACTTTAACCCAATGGAAATGCTGTCTCCGGACTAAAGAGAGCTGCGTATGTCCATGGTTGGCTGTCCATGGTTTTAATAAAAAAGAGCAGTCAGTATATTGTGAGCTATATTGACTTTTAGGATTGCTACTTCCAATAGGTGGCACTATAGCTCAGGTCCTCTTCCTCTCTGAAGAGACAATTTGCATATTTTCAGAGGATCATAGCAGCTTTTAAGTTTCTTCATACTGGCATGCCAGACTTGATATGTCACTCTCCACAAGGAGAAACCTTACCCTTAGATCCCCAGTCTACAAATTGAGGTTTTGTTTAGGCTTTTATCCTAAGTCATATGACAAGGCTTGTTAAAGGGTTAATATTGACTGTTAGGATTGCTACTTCCAATAGGTGGCACTAGAGTTCAAGTCCCATTTCTCTCTGAAGAGACGGTTTTTAGCAAGCATTGTAACCTGCACATTACCTTACATCTGCAGGTTAAAAGTGTTTTGGGACTTGACAAATTCCCTTTAAGCAATGTTGTAGAAAAGAACGAACCAAAAATCTTCCAGAAGGATGTAAGAAACCTAACAAGTCATACAGAAAAAAAAATACTTCAAGATATTGCTGTTAAAGGTGGCTCTAGAAGTTATTGATTCATGGAGTGTACATAACACAAATCTGTCAGCAGATTTTTGCTATTTAAACTGAGGACAGCATGATGCAGGGGCTAAAAAGCACAAAACAACTGTGATTCTCCAGTAAGGATCTGTGCAATTGCTTACATAATCTAAAGGTTTTATTACCTTGTACTTACCATTACAGGACTAGGAATTCACGTTCCTGGCAGTCCGACACTCCCCTGCTGTGATTGACACCTTATAATGAATGCACAATCTCTATGTAGAGCCTGGTGGGGCCGGGGGCAACTCACTAAACTCTGATGTGCTCCTGAAATGAAGTGCTTTGATTTTGACAAAACGGCTACAGTCAGTAATCTATGTGATACATTGTAGGATTCAGGGTTTGTTTGCCTACATTATGGTGCTGTCATATGAGGTAACAAAACAATGGTGACAGCTTCCCTTTAATTCTTCATACACAGACCTGTATTTTATCATTATGTTTGGGAAGTAAATAATGGCACAGTGTGATTTCTTATGTGTTCTGTCTCTGCCGAGTTTGTATTTCTCTAATGTTAAGATCTGCTAAGGTCCAGATGTTTTTTTTTATTATGTCCTGATACAGAAAACCGCAGGATTCAAAGATTTGTTTAGTCTTTCTAATGTTCTCTCTGTGACTTCAGATGCCCCGCAACTCCCGGGTCCCTTCTCTGCTGATTAATGGAAACGCACCACCCACAGAGAACTGAATATTGTTAGGATACAGTCAAAACACATATGAACAGTTGCATTAGTAGCACAAAAACATCTTGTTACACTATATAAATAAAATTAAAAATGGTTTCAAAAGTGTTAATCAAAGCAAAGATGAAATGTAATGAAATCACAGCCTACCGCTTACATTAATGTCTGTTAATGCTAAGCTAATGATATGGCTTCCGAGCTCTCAGAGTTTTTGTGCATCCAAACAGTGACTTCAGGGATCACATCTCGTAAGACTGACTTCACCGCTCAGCACCTGGAATCAGGATGCCACTGAGCGCCTGCAGCGGTCACATGCTGGTGACTCACCGTTGTCGGGATGCTCACGTCTCAGGCGATGCAGCACTTGTCACGGTTCCTCGCCTGAGGCTGTGGGGCCCGGTGGTCAGATCAAAAGGGGATGAACGGATGGGAATAATTCTTGTTTGTCGTGACGCCACCTGTGGGATTCCGGTGATTTCACCGGCGCTCCTTGGGCCTCCGGGGGATGTGCGGCAGCTTGATGGGATGCTCCCCACAGGATGAGCAGGGGTCCCTGGGGCCAGGAGCTGCACTTGATGGAGTATGGCAGCTCAGTTGTTTGAATGTGTAGAGTTAATAACAGTTCAAAGAAAAGCTCAGACACCAGATTCCTCTGTAAAGGGTCTTTACTGTAACCGGTCAGATGGTACAAGGTATACAGTCAACAGGTAACGGACCGGGTGGTCCCAGCAATGACTGGTGTTTGATCAGAGCTCCGCAGTGTTTTTTTTTTATAACTTCACTGTATCGGTTGCCGGTGTTGCCTTAGCGTACCAGGTCAGGGTACTTGGGAGAATTCTGAGTGGTACCTAGCCACGTTCTGACTTAGGGTCTTGTGTCCCAGTGGTGAGTCCCTGCTGGCAAGACAACTAAGTTGCGGCGGTGGTGAGGTGCTTCTTAGCAAGTGGTTTCTTCACCCTGGTTTGCTGAGCGGCGATGGACGTCTGCTCGCCTCGGAACCAGTAATCCGGCAGTTCTGGGCACGGGTATATTTGGGCCCATTCGGTAGTTGCCCGGGTTCCGGTCTGGGTCACCGCTTAATGGTGCCAGCCGGTGAGTCATTTCCAGGGCTGCACGGAACTGTGCAGTCCCCTGCTTCTCCTACGTTCCTTCCTTCCAGACTCCTATTCCTCTCCTAAGTTACCCACACACACTACACCTACACTCCTCCCACCAGGAGCTGATTGGCCCTCTATTCTAAGTGGTGCATGTGGTGTTGGAGCTCTGAGGTTAACCATCTCATTACTGAGGCGGAGAATATTGCATCTGCAGTATGGGATGCAATACCCTCCTGTGACGCACTTGTTGCGGGGCGCCACACTGGCGACTGGTAAGCAAAGAATGGGAGGGCTGATCAGTTCTGTATCTGTAGGGGAACTAATTGCATTTGCAAATATAACATTGGCAGCTATATTAAAAGACATTGTAAAACCCTTTTAATGCAAACTAGAAATGTTCCATTAAGTGGTTTGACCCATGAACTCTTCCTTGACTAGCCTCCATTATAATCAGTTGACCAACGCCGGTTCAAGTTTGGAAATCCCTACGATCAGCTGATATCTCTTTGGAATGCTTGGGATGACGTAATAAAACCATTAGGCAATTATAGAGTCTACTTATTCTATTTACCGTATATACTCGTGTATAAGCCGAGTTTTTCAGCCCAAAATTTGGGCTGAAAAGTCTCCCCCTCGGCTTATACACGGGTCATATACGGTATATAAGGTGGGGGCTGTGTCTCGGGGCTGTGGAGGCTGGAGGAGGCGGGGGGAGGCTGCTGTATGAGCGGCCCCGTCACGTGGGGCCGCTCATTAAATATGCACTGCTTCCCCCTGTCAATCAGCGGCAGGGGGAAGCAGTGCATATAGCCCCCAAATGCTGGCACTCGCCCCCCCTTGTAAGGGCCCCCCCCCCGATGGTTATATTACCATTCCGGACTTCTGATCAGCGCCGCTCCTCGGTGCTCCTCGCTGCTCCGTCCGTCCGTCCTGCTACATCCGGGATCTCCAGCCGTCGCAGGCATATGACGTCATTGCACGACGGCCGGGGATCCCGGATGTAGCAGGACGGGAGCCGCGAGGACGGAGCGCCGAGGAGCAGCGCTGATCAGAAGACCGGGATGGTAAGAGAAGCGGGGGGGAAGCCCTTGGAAGGGGGGGCGAGTGCCAGCATTTGGGGGCTGCTGGGTACCCCCAGGGGGCTGCTGGGGTCCCCCTGGGGGCTTCTGGGGGCTGCTGGGGACCCCCTGGGGGCTGCTGGGTACCCCCAGGGGGCTGCTATATGTACCCCTGGGGGCCTGCTGTATACCACTAGGGCTGCTGTATACTACCACTGGGGCTACTATATACTACCACTGGGCTGCTGTATACTACCACTGGGGCTGCTATATACTACCACTGGGGCTGCTATATACTACCACTGGGGCTGCTATATACTACCACTGGGGCTGCTGTATACTACCACTGGGGCTGCTATATACTACCACTGGGGCTGCTATATGTACCCCTGGGTGCCTGCTGTATACCACTAGGGCTGTTGTATACTACCACTGGGGCTGCTGGGGCTGCTATATACTACCACTGGGGCTGCTATATACTACCACTGGGGCTGCTGTATACTACCACTGGGGCTGCTGTATAATACCACTGGGGCTGCTGTATACTACCACTGGGGCTGCTATATACTACCACTGAGGCTGCTATATACTACCACTGGGGCTGCTGTATACTACCACTGGGGCTGCTGTATACTACCACTGGGGCTGCTGTATACTACCACTGGGGCTGCTGTATACTACCACTGGGGAGGCCTGTATACCACTGGGGGGGGCTGTATACCACACTGCTGGGGGCTGTATACCTGTGCTGGGGTCCACCCTCAGCTTATACACGAGTCAATAGGTTTTTCCAGATTTTTGGGGCAAAAGTAGGGGGGTCGGCTTATACACGGGTCGGCTTATACACGAGTATATACGGTAGTAACTGTATATTATTGTGAATAGAGCAGGATCCTTTTAGAATGATTTTATTAGTTTAATGACCACACAAGTTAACAAAGAAACAAACAAAAAACTTCCACATATGAAAATCAAGAGATAAAAGCTTCACACATACTTTATGTATGAAAATATGCCTATAACCTGTTTGCACAACATAAACCAGACTACTGAATTCTAGATGTCTCTAGGGAATAATAAGGTAAGGGACAGAGTTTATCCAAGACCAGAGGATGATGGAACAGTAGGTCATCCTCCGAGGCCAGCATGGAGTGTGGGAAAACAGAGCACATATCATCTTCTCAGTAGAGGTGGGGTTGGTGACTGATACTGGACTCCAGGGGAAAATAAATTCCTGTAAAGTTGTACATTCGGATTAGATTTCTGGTGCTGTGTTTGACTGGACGTTAAAAAAGTTACGTCCAAAGCAACACAACAACCAGACATTGTGCTAAAACTAGAAGCGTTGCCAATATGTCTTGTCCTTTCTTTTCTTGGCAGCCGGACAGAAAACATTCGCCTATGAAAATTAATACTATTTCATAATGTAATTATAGTTGAAGGGTTCATGGAAACTATGAGCGCTATACATTTGCCAGATACCCATGAATTGTATAGGAAGATGGAAGACTAAATAATGCGATGTCATCACGCCATTACAGTGAGTCTGCACAAAGTCTACAGGATTTACATGGTTACTACACAAGTAAGGTGCTACATCTTCATACTGAAGCTATTTGAAGATCTCAGGAACGGTCACCACCCAAATCATCTCCTGCCACAAAGGATTTATATAACTTATCATTAGATAGGAAAAGTGAACATTTATATGTTTATCAGTTTCGGGAAATCCATTTTCAAACATCCTATGAGGCAACGGAAACAATCTTGTAAGCAAGTCAAAATTGGATATTTGGTCTCCAACCCTTGTCAGAGTTCAACACTCAAGGTTCACATAGATGCAGCAAGAATAAACTAGAAAGGTCTTTACTGAATGCAAAAAAGTCTAGTAGTGGAGTCAAGAAGTCATTTTAGCTACTAAATACCGTAGTTCCTTATTGTACTTGCCTATGATGTCGACTACAGTTCACCAGGGCATTCCTTCTTTTATTTGCCAAAATTAGATAGCATGTGAATGATGAAGGTGGCTGTCCATAACCACCCTATCGGCCCCCTGGTTATCCATCTTTTCAGCAGACCCAAGTGTAGCCATTGATACTCTTAGGGCCCACCTGATTCATTAATGTATTTGAACCTATATTTTGTGTTTTTCACCTTTATTTGTTTTTGCATCACATTGATCTTTCCATATTTGCCTTTTTTAAAGCCTATTTTTATTAACTGATTTTTATTAGTTTTTTTTATTTAATTTGTCACGGGTATCCTATTTTTCAGAATATAAGATGCACTTTTCCCCCAAAAACATTTTGTGGAAAAGTGGGGGGTGCATCCTATAATCCAAATCTACTAAGTGCTTTGCTGTAAGGGAAAGGAGGGTGACTCTTTAGTGGTGTCTAGATCCTGCAGGAGGCTGGGGTGGGAAGCAGCTACAGCCCATGGTGACGTGGGCCTCCTCATTAGGCTCATGCAAAATGCATTGCATCCCCCTGGTTATCACCTTTCAGCAGTGGCGTAACTTCAGGCCCATGGGCCCCGATGCGAAGGCCTCAACGGGGCCCCCAATTATTGCTAATCTTTAATAGTATTAGTCTTTTTCTATAGGCCAAAGGGACTTTTGGGGCCCCCCTAGGCTGCAGGGCCCGGGTGCGATCGCAACCCCTGCACCTATTGTAGTTACGCCCCTGCCTTTCAGCACTGATAGGTGGGCAGGGGAAGCTGTGCATATGACATGAGCCTAATGAGTGACTCTATAGGCTCAGTGGCTGCAGTTGCAGTCCCGTGCAATCCTTTGTGAATAGTCAGTTTTTCCCTTGCATCACTTATTGCGTTGAAAGCAGTGACTATCCCGGCAATGGCCGAGCATACTCACCTCTCCATATCGCTCCCTGCAGCCTGTGACATCCCCCATCTGTGCTGGCCTCCAATCATGTGAGTGACAGCGCAGTGACATCATCCCTGCATGCATGCTTCCGTGATCAGATGCCTGGAACAAGACGACAGATGGATGGTGCTCACTGGAGGGAGAGTTATAGAGAGGTGAGAATGATTCTTTATTATTTTTTAAGTGTGCACCAACATAGGGGGCAGTTTATTAGCATGGGTGGTTGTGTAATGGCATGGGGGGCAGTGTATCAGCATGGGGAGCTGTGTACCAGCATGGCAGCACCTTGTGTACCAGAATGGGGGGCACCTTATACACTGATTGTAAGACAGACACGGGCATTATAAGACAGACCCCATTTAATATTAAAAATTATTATTTTTTCTCTTTTCCTTTACCAATTTTGTGCTGCTTCTTATAATGCAGTGCGTCTTATAAAGCAAAAAATATGGTATATTACAATCCCCTCCTTTACTGATTGTATGTATATTCAATAGGTGGCACTAGGGTTTGTCTACTTCCTCCCTGAAGGGATAATTTGCATATTTCCCAGACGAGCATTGCGGCTATAAATCTCACTGCTGGCAGGTAGAATGATCTCCATAAAGAGAATAGCTAGTCCCCCAGACCTCGTCTTAGCCTCTCATAAAGCCAGAACAGAATCCCATACACTGCACTAATGAGGGGCAATCGCCTGAAACATAGCATCTGCACATTGGGGCTCTGATTTGACACAAATCCTAAAGGTACCGTTACATGGTTCGAGATTGTGAACGATATTGCTTAAATGGGGTTTGGAATCGTTCAAGCGACATCGTTACTACCTCATTGCGTGTGACTCTGAGATATGGTTATGATAAATCGTTGGATTGCTGATTGCAGATTTGAGAACATGTTCTCAAATCAGATGATCCTCGATCAGCCAAACTGCTGCATTGGTCAGTCTGACACTGCGATAACGATGTCGTTCACGACTTTGCCCATTCACAACAGTGAACAAGTATCGGTCGCTGGGTTCTGTGAATGATAGCTGCTCGCTACATCATTGGTCCATCGTCCACGATATCTACACGTGTGACATCTCACCAACGATGTCAAAAAGATGTCCTAATGACCTCCCCACCCACGAGATCGTTAGTGGGATCGTTTCAATATTGAGCCGTGTAACTGTACCTTAAATCATGTTAAAAAACTTGTTAAAGAGTCAATTATGACTTGTAAGATTGCTACCCTTATTAGGTGGTACTGAAATTAGTCTATTTCTTCCATGTAGTGACAATTTGCTGCTAGATTAATCTCCATAAGGTGAATTGCTATTCTCCCACACCTTTATGCCTTTATGTACATTAGAAATTTTTACTCCATTTTGTAAAAGGTGACTTTTTGTGCTAAAAGGTTGCAAGAAAGATTACAAATATGAACTTGCCGAGTTTTCCAGTGTGGCCCCAAAGTTGTGCCAGCTCATTCCTATATATTCTGGAACAATCTGAGTTCAGACAAGTGATTTACGTGCAATTTGTGACCAGCAACAGAAAATCGAACATACATTAAACATTTGCGAGTCTGCCATCTGCAAGTCTGAAGCCAGCCTAATTGACTATTTAGTCCTGTTTTTATTGGTAAATGACACAGGACTTAATTAAATACAATGTCTAAACTAATGTGTAATTTTATCCTGAAGTTTGTCTAACGCATTAATATGGTAACATTGTCTTTTTAGTTCACAAACTGCACCGTAAGATTTTCTCTAGTATGATGAAGCCTCATGATTCATCTGTGTCTTATTTATGAGTCTATCTTCATTTATAAATGCAACAACCACATGGTGCGATTTGGTATAAATCATGTGTCCCGGTTTAGAAAATATGAGTCTATACGGCATAGTTTCTATGGGAACAGAGGAAAATAATTAAAGGAAATTGTCATCAATACATTTCAAAATAGTTTAAATTATCAAATCACAATCATTTTCTCTAATTAGGTAACAACTATAGGAATAAAATGTCAAGTGGACAGCCACGGATTGGATCCCAGCAGTAGTGTGAAGCCAGCCTTACCACAGCACACTTGGTATCTCAGGAATAGGATTACATAAGAAGGACGAACAACAGTGTGAGCAGCCTCCTCTTACCTCAATACCCCTGATATCTTCCATATTAGATCAGATAGACAAGGTGGCCAGCAGTGTGAGCAACCTCTTCCTACCTCAGCACCTCTGATTTTTCCAGTATTTGATCATTTAGACAAGGAGGACAGCAATGTGATACTGATATCTCCAGTATTAGATCAGATTGAAAGGGTGAACAAAATTGTGAACAGTTTTTTCTTACCTCAACACTTCTGATATCTCTAGTATTAGATCATATAGAGTGGACAGCTGTGTGAGTGGCCTCTTCTTACCTCAGCACCCCTGGTATATCTAGTATTAGATCAGATATAACAGGTTGGTCAGCAGTGTCAGCAGCCTCTTGTTACCTCCAGCACAAAAAAGAAAAAACCTGGGCACCACTTTCTTATGCACAATTCCCACTGATTATCTACACCAAACAAAAAGTGTATAGGATATTTGCGGTGCTATACTTCAAAAAGTGCAAATAATCCAAGCAAAATAGAGAACAACTGAAGTAGCACTCACCATCCTTTAAAAACTTGAATGCTTTATTTTCACAGTTTCAATTTAAAACATCCAGATAGGGAGCAGCATGGACTACTGCTGTTTGGTGTAACAGGTCCTTCCTCAACATCCTTGGTATCTCCAGTAGTGATGAGCGAGCAGTAAAATGCTCGGGTGCTCGATGCTCGGGTCGAATCTATAAATGGAAAAGTGAACAGCTCTTCAGAGTGTCCAAGTGTGGGATCATTTTTTTCCGGTTACTCGGCATGGTGGGAGGAAGGAGGATTAGGATGAGGAATATGCGGTCCAGACTCACGGCTACTGAGACTTGACCGTGTGGAAGACAGGGTGGTTGTGGTGGTGGCAAACTGACTGGAGGCATTATCTGCCATCCAATTCACAACCTGTTGACACCTCTCTGGTTTAATAGGGGTGTGCTGCGGTCCCCTAGGAATTGGGACAGGAAGGTCGAGCAGGAAGATGTGGGTGTTTGTTGTGGCACACTTCTAGCTTACCCACGGCCTTGGCCTCTGCATGCACCATCACCATCACGTCCAGTTCCTCGTCCTTTGCCACCGACCTTGCCCAATTTAAACAGTGTGCTATATGTGTTTTAAAAGTGTGCAATATACTATGCCTGTATACAGCTAAATTAATCCTAAAAAGGAATGTTGTTTGGATGGCTACATCGATATTAGAAGCCTGTACACCAGCCCCAGATGTGCTGACTGGTATACAGCCTCTTGTGGTACACCAAACTGTACTATATACATCTTCTACCTGTAAACTGGTAAATTAATCCTTAGAAGGACTGTTGTTTTGATGGATAGATAGATATTAGAAGCCAGTACACCAGCCTCAGATGTGCTGCTGAATGGTATAGAGCTTCTTGTGGTACACCAAAGTGTGCTATATACCCCTCCCACCTGTATACAGCCAAATTAATCCATAGAAGGACTGCACTTTCCGATGGATAGATAGATATTAGATGCCTGTACACCAGCTCCAAATGTGCTGACTGGTATATAGACTCTTGTGGTACACCAAACTGTGCTATATACCCCTTCTACTTGTATACAGCTAAATTAATCCTTAGAAGGACTGTTGTTTTGATGGATTGATAGATATTAGAAGCCAGTACACCAGCCTCAGATGTGCTGCTGAATGGTATAGAGCTTCTTGTGGTACACCAAAGTGTGCTATATACCCCTCCCACCTGTATACAGCCAAATTAATCCATAGAAGGACTGCTGTTTCGATGGATAGATATTAGAAGCCTTTACACCAGCCCCAGATGTATTGACTGGTATACAGCCTCTTGTGGTACACCAAAGTGTGCTATATAGCCCTTCTGCCTGTTTACAGCTACATTAATCCTTAGAATGACTGTTGTTTTGATGGATTGTGTGAGGTTAGCGCATGCCTAGTGCATTCTGAGGACTCGCTTGGCGCATAATTGACACCAACTCGTACTTAATTGTAACAATTGTCCACCCGTTTATTTTGCATCACACATATAACATAAACCGGGGTAGCACATAAGACATTGCACATAAGTACTCTTGCTTTACATATCACATAATACATACATTACATATACAATAGAACACATTTCATTTAGGACTACATTCACCGGGACCCGTAACCACATCTCCATCGAACACTAGGAGCACTAATGGCAGCTCCAATTGTGGTTACGGTCACCGGGCCTTATCTATACTTTACACATACCTTTAATATTAATATCTATCAACGGGATCACATCATAACCTAACCGTGAATCCCAATGGCGGTTCCAGCATTCGGGCTCTCTTTACATTATCTATTTACATGCAACATAACCCGGAACCCCTTCTATGAGACATCTGTAGTCTAAGTGTATGGTAAGTGTCCCCACCTTAATGGAACACTAGAGACACACAGACCCACCAGGGTCCGGGTACAGCCCTGTTCACACAGGTCTCATACAGGCTGCTATACTGCAGACAGCTTACACACATTCATCCAAGGTCAACGGGACGATAACATGACCTATGGTCGGTCCCAATGGCGGCTACGACCGCCTGGCCCTTGAGCTGTACTCGGTCTCTCACACCACATGGCACAGTACAGGCTCCAGCCTGAACGGGAACTTACACACTGCATGCAGTCCATCATACTACATCCATGGACGACAAATATGCTCTTCCATCCACACACAGCCCATCATACAATATCCATGGTGCTGCTGCCCTTCCAGGCCCAGAACAGGGATTGGCAAACCTGAGCTATCGTGTAAACTAGGAGTCCCCAAGGTCTCCTCCAGCACATGTTTCAGGATGCCAACTGCCTCCAAACCTCCATACCAGGCAGGTCTTACGGACCACGGCTACAACTCCACACGTCTGAGCAAGTACCCTCCAGGTTCGGCCAAGGTTCCCTAACTCCAGGAGCCATCACAACCCGCCGTCTGGCCACAGGCTCTCACACACTCCATCAGAGGGACAGGTGCCTCCCACATGGAGATGGCAGGCTTCCCTCACGTCCCAAAGGGACAGAACGCCTCTGACTTTTACATCCTCACTGGCTGGATGTTTCTCACAGACTGAACTCCTTCTCACTGATTGAACACCATGCAGCTTCTTATCTTGGCTGCAACACCCACACCTGCAATGTAGTGCTTTCAATCAGCCTCCACTCTCATCCACAGACCTGGCTGCAGTTAACCCTTTGTGTTTTGGGTTAGGTCTAACAGCACAATCAGATAGAGTAAAACAGGCTCATGTGAACAGGCTCTTGTGCTATATGCCGGCTATGAGCTACCATGCAAGGCCATACGTCACAAAGCCCATGTGATGCACCCCGGCCATGGGGCACCATGCCGGCCGTGCATCACAATAGATAGATATTAGAAGCTTGTACACCAGCCCCAGATGTGCTGCTGACTGGTATACAGCCTCTTGTGGTACACCAAAGTATTCTATATACCCCTCCTGCCTGTATACAGCTAAATTAATCCTTAGAAGGACTGCTGTTCTGATGGATAGATATTAGAAGCCTGTACACTAGCCCCAGATGTGCTGATTGATATACAGCCTCTTGTGGTACACCGAAGTGTGCTATATGCCCTGCCTGCCTGTATATAGCTAGATTAATCCCCAAAAGGACTGTTGTTTTGATGGATTTTGTATCCCAGCACCCACACTACCTAAAAGACCCAAAATCTTTCCCTCACTCAGCAGCACCTCTCCTTACACTAGCTGACAATGTGGAGCAGAGACGAGCACAGCGCCTTCATGTCTTATATAGACTTAGTGACGCTGTGTGGCCAGCCAATCACTGTAATGCCACAACCAACATGGCTGTGGCATTACAGTGTGTGGCAGCCAATTGCTGCATGTGGGCTGGCTCTGTAAAGAGTGCCAACATGCAGGGAGGTTGACCCGAGGATGAGTCGAAGCATCTCGCCAGTACTCTGTGCTCGCCCGAGCATCACGAGTACTGTGATACTCTGGCGAGCACCAAGTACCAGAGAGCATGCTCGCCCATCACTAAACTCCAGTATTAGATCAGATAGACAGGGTGGATAGCAGTGTTAGCGGCCTCTTTGTACCTCAGCACCCCTGGTATTTCCAGTATTAGATCAGATAGACAGAGTGGACAGCAGTGTGAGTGGCCTTCCCTTACATAAGCACCGCTGGTATACCCAGTATTAGATCAGATAGACAAGGTGGATGGCAGTGTCACATCAGAATTTGTATTATCTCCAGGATCTCAAAGATTAGATCAGATAGACAGGGTGGATAGCAGTGTTACTGGCCTCCTCTTAACTGAGCACCCCTGGTATACCCAGTATTACATCAGGAACACAGGATGGACAGCAGTGTAAGCAGCCTCTTTTCACATCAGAATTTCTAGCATCTCCAGGATTAGGTCAGATAGACAGGGTGGATAGCAATGTGAGCAGCCTCTTCTTACCTCAGCACTAATAGTATATCCAGTATTACATGCAAATATCTACTTTATATTTGGATATTGTGTATTCTTATCTAATATATAAAGCTGAATGTGTGTGTGTATGTATGTGTGTATGTATGTATGTATGTATGTATATCCGGGATTGGCATCTACACCGTCGCAACTACAGCCACAAAATTTTGCACAGTCACACGTCTGGACCCCGAGAGCGTCATAGGCTATGTTGTGAGGCGAAATTTTAACCCTGAGCGTTCCAGTTCACCAAATAATTTTGGCCCTATCTACATAATGGGGAAAAAGTGACAGTTACCAGTTGACAGTTATGAGTGAGAGGGGCTTAATGATAGCTCCAAAGACTAACAGCACATACCAGCATATAGTCACTAAGGTGGGGCCCCAACATGAGATATTCACCACGCACGGGGACATGTATACACACCACACGTACACAAAGAGTAACAGCAAGTGTATAGTTGCTAAGGTGCAGCCCCAACATTGGATACTCACCACGCACCCGAACAAACACACACACACCACAAAGAGACACACACAACACAGAGACACACACAACACAGAGACACACACAACACAGAGACACACACAACACAGAGACACACACACCCCCACGGGGACACACACACCCTATAGCGACACATGCACTCACCCCACAGGGACACACACACAACACAGACACACACACCACACAGACCCCCCCACAGGGACACACACATAGCCACCCTATAGGGACACATGCACTCACCCCACAGGGACACACACATACCACAAAGAGACACACACACACACCACACAGACCCCCCCCCACAGGGACATACACACCCTATAGGGACACATGCACTCACCCCACAGGGACACACACACACCACAAAGAGACACACGCAACACAGACACACACACCCCACACAGACATTCCCCCCACAGGGACACACACATACACACCCTATAGGGACACATGCACTCACCCCACAGGGACACACACACACACCACAAAGAGACACACACAACACAGATACACACACCACACAGACCCCCCCTACAGGGACACACACACCCTATAGGGACACATGCACTCACCCCACAGGGACACACACATACTCACACCCCAGGGACACACACACCACACAGACAGACACAAATGTGCACAAATCACCTCATACAACTCGCCTCATACGTGTGCTATCTTTATTTTCCAAACATAAACATCTGATTAAAAACAGCCAATGTGCAACACATGTGCCATATAGGGAATTAAAGAGAAAAGGGGAGAGAGCGCACATGAGAGGAACCTGGTGGTCTAGTGAGGGCTTAAAACCGGTGTAACAAGGTGCCGCTCACCTGACCAGGTTGTGCAATCTTCCCGGTCCTGGTCACGAGGGTATTGCAAACATGTGACTCCGCGTCACCGCTGACGTCATGGCAGGTCCTTAACTCACAGGGATGGTATCCACCAACTCCAGCAGCTCCAGCCACAAACCCAGGAGGGATTTATAACAGTGAGAGAAGATTGTGGTCAGTTTGCAGGAGCGCTCAGAGTGGGAAGAAAGGATTGTAGAGATTAATGGAGCACAAGCCTCCTTTATTCATAACACCAATACGCGTTTCTACAGCGACCCGCTGTCTTCCTCAGTTGGATGGTAAATCCAACTGAGGAAGACAGCGGGTCGCTGTAGAAACGCGTATTGGTGTTATGAATAAAGGAGGTTTGCGCTCCATTAATCTCTACAATCCTTTCTTCCCACTCTGAGCGCTCCTGCAAACTGACCACAATCTTCTCTCACTGATATAGGGAATTAAGGCAGATGTCAGTCACATGAGCTGTCTATTATGTGTATATGTGAGGTAACATATACTGCCCGGCCAGGAGGAGGGTTTACTGTTGGCTGGAGATTTATTAGGCTGCCTATAGCAACCAATCACAGTTCAGCTTCTATTTTCTTACAGGTCATTAATATGACATATTCAAATTCTATTTTGTTATAGCGAACATCAGTTATTTATTAACCCAGACGTAGCCGGGTACTACAGCTAGTTACATATAAAGAGGAGGAGGGGTTTCCTAATGAATATTCTCAAAGAAACCTGTCATACTATAATTCTAAGTTGGGTCCTGTATAGATTAGCATATCAACTATGTTAATTTTAGAGTATTTACCTCCCTTGAAAAAAAGTATTTAGGAATATTTTTTATTTATTTTTAGATTGATATTTCTTTAGTTATTTATTTTTTTCTTTTCTTGGAGAACTTTTTAAAGAAATGACATATAAAACTCACCAGCACTTAACCTTTTCAGAAGATTTTAATAGTGGCTTGGAAAGGCATGAACACTAGTTACTAATGAAATGAAGGCCATCTTAAATAGTAATATCTGTCTCCAAAGACTGCAAAGTCATAATGATGCATGGGTAGTGTCAATGCAAAGTATTTAGTTTCAAATATATAAAGGTTAATAACATTGCAAAAAACATCCATCTCTACCTTCTAATGAAGTCTTTTTTCAGGAAGACAATACCTTTTTAAATAGAATATGGAGCTGCCTTCAGCTAATCGCAGTAGATTTGGCTTCTCTAATCCACGTTGATTAGATGTTTTCATCAGAGCAGACTGTAAAATTCCAATTAAAAAAAAAATTCAACCTTATTTCAAATTAGGTAGGTTATAAAAATCTATAAACTTTTTGCTGTTTACAATAAACTAATGAAACTGAAAAAAATTAAATATCTCAATATAAGTTTATATAAAGGGTTTTTCCAAATATGATACAAAATGCCACTTTTAATCCCGACTGCAGTCTCAATTAGGGATGAGCGAGTCCTAAATTACTCGGAATCGCTAGACCCGCACGAGTCCGAGCCCAGGACTCGCTACTCGTTGCGAGTCTAGCGAGTCCAATGTTAATGAATAGGGAACCGAGTAATAACGAATAATGCTATTTACAAATCGCTGATGTGTCTCTGAAAGTGTGCGAGTCCAAACTCGCAGGTTTTTCTCTTATTTGGAGCCGATGATGGGAGGGGGAAGCGATTCTCGGGTACACACCATGCTGTAAAAGCAAACAGGAAACGACTCGCTCTGAGAGACGCACACACAGAGCAATCCATTCCCCAGAGCAATCATGGCCGGCCGTGTCACTGTGAACACGCTGCGATTGATTCCTCTGGTGGAGGCTCGGCCACTGCTATGGCTCCCAACAGACCCTGACTATGGGGATAACATCATGAGGACTACTGCCTGGAGAGAGATCGCCCAAGTGATGTTCCCTGCGTTCCATCTGAGTGGCCATGATGAACAGAGCAATATGAGTAAGTTAAATGAGTTCACCCATAATATATTGGATTTACTGTATATATACTCGTGTATAAGCCGACCTGTGTATAAGCCGACCCCCCTATTTTTTCCCCCAAAAACTGTGAAAACATATTGACCGCCATCCTCGTATACAGCGGCTATCACTGGTAGACAGCCCCCCAGCAGAGTATACAGCTCCCCCTGCAGAGTATACATGCCCCCATATTATGGTATACAGGCAGGGGCACGGGTCATGCGGCTGCAGGAGCATGAAGCAGCGCATGACCCCGAAGCAGCAGCCGGAACCGCAAGCTCCTGGCCGCGCGATGACGTCATCAGCGCGCGGCTGCGGCCGGGAGTGAGCGGCTGTGAGGAGCGCGAGGCTGCGGCTGGGAGCGAGCCCTAGGAGACTGCGGGAGCTGCGGTGACTGTGAGGCGGCCGCCAGTCATCACCCCCCCCCACCCCCGTCCTCACCTGTGTCGGACCGGTGAGGGAGGGCTGGCACCCAAACTGTAGGGTGCCAGTCAGTCCCTGTATACAGGGCCCTCAGTGGGTCTACAGCCCCCCCAGCAGTGGGTATAGAGGGCCCCCAGCAGTGAGTATACAGGGCCCCCAGCAGTGGGTATACAGGGCCCTCGTGGGTATACAGGCCCCCATAGCAGGGTATACAGGACCCTCAATGTGTTATCATGCGCCGTCGCATAGTTGCCTATATTTGGATGGGGTCACAACACTACACTTAGTTTAAGGGCTGGTGCTCCTGGCTCTTACGGCCAGGGGGTTGGGTGTATATTAATACCACTAATGAGCAGAGTCTGGTGCCCGCACTATTACCTTCTCGATGCGTCGACATGTGTCCTGCCTCATTTGTGATAGTGTCCACGTGAGCTTTATGTCCGTAATGCTGTTGATGATGTTCCACACTGTCGTGTCACTGTGACTTGTATACACATTACACACACAACATGAATAAAATGTTATTGTTGATTTGTACCCATACTTTTGGTGTTTCAAATATTACACATGTCTAAACCCGGTTTGAAATCATTTCACAGTTGACCATCTTCAAAAACGTTGGAGGAGCTGCCGCGATCAACATCGCAAACAACATCGACAGATCGCAGAGGGGGACCCGGGAGCAGCTCCAGAGCTGATCTACAAACATTACGACCGACTGTCCTTCCTTGGACCGGTGGCCCGTATGCCAAGGTATGTGTCTGCAGCACTGTTGTCTACTATTATTATTATTTATTTATATAGCGCCATTAGGTTCCATGGCACTTTACATGAGGATAATGGTTAACTACAAAAAACAGTAAAGGAAGACAATCAGGTTGTACAGGTACAAGAGGAGAGGACCCTGTCCACGAGGGCACACAGTGTACGTATGAAGCTCTATAATGAGTGTGCTGGTTTACATACCCACACTGGGGTTTGTTTCTGCCATGGTGCAACAGATTTCTATTACCTTTGGCAATGATCCAGGACATACACATTTATAGTCACATTCTGACGTTGGGACAAATAAGCAGGGTGGGCAGACACAATGTTCCGTGACCTCACAATTAGCTATTATTGTTGGCATGTTTGTGGAACAAAGCCATGTTCTTCCCTGCAATGGCCTCTAAGGTGTGTGGCCTTGTCTGGTTTGCCTGTCGTAAGCATCATTTGTATGTGTTCTGTGAGGTAGCAACCGGGGAACCCGCTTGCAAAACGACAAGAACACGTGTTTATAAGGTTAAGCAATGTCTACCCGTTTATTTTCACATATTAATCACATAACCCGGGTAGCATGTTTGACACATATCACATTGATTAACAACACTTTACATAAATACACCATACATTTACATTTAACATCACATAACACTTATATTGCACATAACGTTTTATAGTAACCCGGGACCTGTAACCATCTCTGTCCCCATTGGAGCTCTACTAACAGCTCCCATGGTGGCTACGGCCTCCGGCCTACTTACACTATACATAAGTTACAGTACGATGATGACCCTTCCGGGTTCATAACAGGGATTGGCAAACCCTAGTAACCCGTGGGGCTGCGGCCTCCGGCCTAACCACGCATTACCCAATACGGGAGCCCTTCTAACCCCTGCTTCTGACCTTTGTTACATACGCCTCAACGGGCCCTGTGGGTCCCAATGGCAGTACCTGCCGCCTGGCTTTAGTCACCCCAGCATGATGATATACATTCACCCGTAGTCAGGAATCCTGCCTGACCGGGACCTTACACACCGTATGTGATCCATCATTCAAACGTCCATGGATCACACACCTGCTCACAGCCCACATCCATGGACTGTGGCCCCTCCATGGCCCATTACAGGGATTGGCAAACCATAGTACACGGGAACCACATCCGATACCTACTAGGAGCCCTATTACCCCTGTCTCTGGCACCACAGGCACACCCACACCATTTGAGGTCGTGGTTGAGGGATCAGGTACCCTCTGCATGCAGCAGGGCAAGCCTCCCTCTCGTCCCAAGGACGGAACGCCTCCAACATCATCCATACCAGCTGGGTCACTGTCTCTCCACATGATTATACATGGGTCTTACATAGGTCATCATCTCTCATTCAGGGCCATTACCTAAGCCCTCATACACATAGTTAAACACATTGTTTCATCAGGTCCTTTAACTGAGCACTCTGACTCGGACCTAAAGGCGGTCTATGCCCGCCTGGCACACTACATACAATTGCCTCCAAGGGCTACATACATTCCGGTTCATCAGGACCTTTAACGGACTCCACTGAGTCGGTCCCAAGGGCGGTCTATACTCGCCTAACATGATTTACGCACACAAGGTGCACAGTTCACACTATCGCTCGGGAACTGCTTTCTTACCGGGCACGGATCCGGGTCTCGCTACCTGTGTCACAGGTTCCACCAGGCATCCCCACAGGCTCCTTTCCCGGGCGTGTTTCACCCCACGCCCGGACCAGTATCCACCTGGTTCAGCCACGGCTTCCCCCTCCAGGTGCGGACACGACCCCGGACCTCGGCACCGGCATGGAGCTAGCATGCCCCCATCATGTACTCAGAGCCTCTAGACTGCTCTGCACTTGGCTGGTCTCAGCTTCCATCTGAATCAATCTCAGCTTCCAGAATCAATCTCTCAATCACTCAGGTGGCCGGCTCTTATCGTGCCAGCCACTCCCACATGGACACACCCCCTCAGCTGCTGTTAATCAGCCTGTCACACAGCTCAGGTTAACTCCCTGTGTTCCGGGTTGTCAGCACTCACTCGTTACATCCTATTCCTCATGGACTCCTCGATCTCATCCCACTCTCACTGCCGCTCATTAGGCTCATGAAACCTCATTGTGTTCAGGTTGGTTCACACAGTATTATCATCACAGGAAAACCGGCCAGTGTGCACAGGATCATCCTCTGATCCTACATGTGATGTACCCCGGCCGTGCGGATCATGCCGGCGGTGCCTCACAGTTCCTAATGGCCTCCCTCCACTTGCACAAGGGCCACATACATCCCTACACGTTTAATTGTGGGTGTTTTTAGGGTAAATAACGTTGTAAGGATATACCCCTTTTGCACTAAAATGTTTGTACACCATCACAAATTGTTGACACAGTCATACACATTAGAGGACATACTCTGTATCACTACAAATATGTGTGGTTCAGTTTTCCCATGGGTATATTTGGGCCTGCAAGGTGATGGTGTAGATATTAGGGCCCACATGTGAATTTAATTGTTTTGTTGTTAACTGATGGCCACATTAAGAATCCTCCGAAAAACATAGTGTATTAATGCTGTATAAAATCAAACTTAAAGGGGCCATATTTTCAGTGCAACAGGCTTTTATGTCCAAGGTACTTTAGGGAACAAGAAGTTTGCCCTTGCTGTTCCCGGCTTTGTGTTCGGCCCCGTTGGAATAATTGTAAAACTGTTCATCTGGGAATACCACCTTGTTTGGCAACAACGATGTGTGACCTGCTGATCAAAAACAACCCCATACTCTATGTCCATTACAGTCATTTCAAAATCCAAGCCATATGTTTTGTGGGTTTTATTTACCGAGACATTCCTGATTAGCATACATGGCAGCAACAAGGAGTGTAGGGCACTAACGCCGAATGCTCATGTGTCACCTATGCTGCATGACTACATTTCCTGTCTTCCTCACCTGCCCTATAGATCTGGGTTATGTGCTTTGAAACCAAGGTCGCCCACACTGCGTCTTTTTGTGTCCATCTGATGGCAAACAACCCTGAAGAATGTGTTTGCCTCAAAGTGTGAGGCTATAGCTTTGTCCACATAAAGTTACAACAAAAAATAAATGCTATACTTGTGGCCACTAATGTGTCTTCAAGTGCCTAAATAGCTGTCCTGCCTAAGGCAGGGCACAGTGTAAATGGGCAGACAAATGCTTAAATTTCAAATGGAATGTCAAAAAATCGAGTACCAACACTACCCACACATAGAATATTGGTTGAGCCATGAGCCAAAATGTCCTAATTTATTGGCTGCAATTAAATCTTAAGGTCAACAATGAAAACACAGAATACACAGATATGGGAGCCATGGACGAGGGTTGAGAAAGAAGTGGATGGAGATAGTGGCTGAATAGTCATTATTATATATATTGTATTATATTAAATATTATATTATATTATATATATACTAGATGGGTGCCCGATGCACAATGCATCGGGATTCTAGCAGAGCGAGTCTCTGACTCGCAATGGCCGCTTCGCGGCCAATGCTTCGCGCTGCTAAGGCGACTCGCCATGCCCGCTGCGCGGGCATAGCGAGTCGCCTTAGAGCTGCTCGCAATGGCCGCTGCGCGGCCAATGCTTCGTTCGTATCCACATGACGACATTGACTCGCAGCGAGAGCGGTCTCAAAAGGGGCAAAAAACCCATTCGTGATTATATAATAGATATTGTATACGTTTGAACCCCTTCACTGGTTTACATAGATGATATAACCTAAAAGTTTGGTAAATTAAGTATGTCAAGTTAACAGTGAAGTCAGGGGGACTTTTTTTCATGTGAACCATTGGTGTTATTGATCGTCTAGATTAGATGGGATGGGGTGGTGGGGGTTAATAAGGGGGGAAAAATTATGTATTATTAGGGAATTAGCAAACAAAGTGACGTATTCATTTATGTTATGTACAGTTAGTTATTCTTTAATAATAATAAAAAATTTCTGATTCTGAATACACTGATACACAGAGTCAAAAAAGTGTGCAACTTAATGTTTGACCTATGTTTTTGTTTCCAAATGCAATGCATTCACCAAACTTTTTTGGCCTTTACCCACAGAGAGGTTCACTACCGCAGGCGCCGTGGTAACCGTCCACCACCACAGCTGCCTGAACAGGCGAGGGAGGCCCCTGAAGCCCCTTTAGTGGAGGAGCAAGGCCAAGCTGGTGGAATACCACCACCACCACCGCCGCCACCACCAGCACCAACACCACCACCACCGCCGCCACCAGCACCAACACCACCACCACCGCCGCCACCAGCACCAACACCACCACCACCGCCGCCACCAGCACCAGCACCACCACCACCGCCGCCACCAGCACCAGCAACACCACCACCGCCGCCACCAGCACCAACACCACCACCGCCGCCACCAGCACCAACCCCAGCTTTGGGGCATGTCCGGCCGCAAGAGGAGGAACCTGGATGCCCACCTCACAGCAGCCATGGTCTGATCCCGGGGTCACCTAATCGACGGCGTGCACAAAGTAATGCTGACTTTGCCCACAGTCTGATACCATTCCTGGATGTAATTCCATTTCACAGGCTACTGCGGGCAAGGTCAGCATTACAGATTGTGCTTGACGCCAGTCGCCCACCAAACCACCCAGGTGAGGTTTTCAATTATTTGGAGGGGTGGCAACTCAGACACTCCAACCTCCAAGACAGGCCCACACCCCGGGACAGCCATGTGCCACCCCAGAGGCCTGTACCTCCCTTTCCACACTGGCCACCTAACAGGGACCTACCATTTTTCCCCACACCTGCCCAGAGGATCCACCCTCAAGGGTTGCCGGAGGCCATTCATGGGGCCCTTGACCTCTTGCAGGACCAGGGTGATGGTGTCACTTTACTGGCAAGGCCGGAGGATGCGGCAACCTACCAGCAGCTGTAGACCCCTTATTTTTTTGTTTTTTATTTATTGTTCATGTGCATTGCACAATTTCTTTATGTTATTATTTCTTATATTTTCCTAGTGTTTACAAAGTTGTAACAAAAAAAAAAAAAAAAATTCTGACATCTTTACCATTATGGCGGAATAATACCCAGTTTACAAAAACTGCTTTGTGTCTGTCTTTTTTCAGGGAATGGATGTGTAGGTTGTTTTGTGGGTGGGCTTAAAGTCATCATCATTATAATTATTATTTATTTATATAGCACCGATAGGTTCCATGGCGCTTTACATGAGGATAAGGTACACAAGGAGAAGTACAATAAACATAGACAATAAGGTCATAGAGGTACAACAGGAGAGGACCCTGTACGCGTGGGCTCACATTCAACGAGGGTGGGTGGGGATACAATAGGGTGGGGAAGGTGTCGGTCGTGGGGCGTGTAGCGGGGTGTCATGGCAGGTTGTAGGCCTGTCGGAAGAGGTGAGTCTTTAGGTGTTTCTTGAAGGTTCCCAGGGTAGGCGAGTGAGTGATGAGGTGGGGCAGCGAGTTACAGAGCATGGTTGATGCCCGGGAGAAATCCTGTATGCGGTTGTGGGAAGAGGAGATGAGGGGGGAGTGTCGGAGAAGTTCTTGGGATGAACGCAGGTAGCGTGAGGGATGGTATCGGGAGATCATGTCGGAGATGTATGGTGGGGATAGGTTGTGTAAGGCTTTGAATGTCATGATCAGTGTTTTAAAGTGAGCTCTCTGTGGGGCGGGGACCCAGTGAAGGGCTTGGCAGAGGGTGTAGACAGGTGAGTAGCGTGAGGACAGATGGATTAGTCGGGCAGCAGAGTTTAGTATAGATTGGAGAGGTGCAAGAGAGTTGGCAGGGAGGCCTGTGCGAAGGAGGTTCCAGTAGTCAAGGCGGGAGATGATGAGGGCATTAATGAGTGTTTTAGCTGTGTCAGGGTTGAGTAACGAGCAAATTCTTGAAATATTTTTGAGTTGGAGTGACAGGGACTTGGTTAGGAACTAGAGGTGGGGCTTGAAGGAGAGGGAGGAGTCAAGGATTACCCCGAGACATTTGGCGTGGAGGACAGGGGAGAGAGAGCATCATTAGCAAGTACTTTACGGACCGCATGGAGCATGAAGTCACCTTGGTTACTAAGTGTAAAATCATGACTCCACATACAAATGTTGCTGACAAATAAACAGTGCCTGTGTTTGGGGGGTTACTTAATGCCTCGCTATGGCAACAAGACTAGGAACACACATGTGAGAGGCTGGGACATCTACCTGCTACACATCGCGTCTACGCGTTTTCTACAGAGCGTACAGTGGGACCTTTCTCCAGGCTCCAGCAGGATGATAGTCCAAGCAATGCCCACGATGCAAGCATAGGCTTGTTGCCTAAAAAAATTAGCTCAAGGGGCTTCATATACATTTTTTTCAGAAAGCAGGGTGCTTGGCCCATACAATAGAATTGCTTGTACTAGGAGCATAGTACATGCAATGCCCACGATGGAGGCATAGGCTTGGTGCCTGGAAAAATTAGCCCAAGGGGCTGTTTGCCATTTTGGGTATAAATGCAGGCCTAAGGGCCATGATCAGCTTGTTAGCCAGGGTGGCTCAAAAAATTTGCCCAAGGGGCTGTTTGGCATTTTGGGTATAAATGCAGGCCTAAGGGCCATGATCAGCTTGTTAGCCATGGTGGCTCAAAAGATTTGCCCAAGGGGCTGTTTGGCATTTTGAGTGTAAATGCAGGCCTAAGGGCCATGATAAGCTTGTTAGCCTGGGTGGCTCCAAAAATTAGCCCAAGGGGCTGTTTGGCATTTTGAGTGTAAATGCAGGCCTAAGGGCCATGATAAGCCTCTTAGGCTGGGTGTTTCCAAAAATTAGCCCAAGGGGCTGTTTTGCATTTTGGGTATAAATGCAGGCCTAAGGGCCATGATCAGCTTGTTAGCCATGGTGGCTCTAAAAATTTGCCCAAGGGGCTGTTTGGCAATTTGGGTATAAGTGCAGGCCTAAGGGCCATGATAAGCCTCTTAGGCTGGGTGTTTCCAAAAATTAGCCCAAGGGGCTGTTTGGCATTTTGAGTGTAAATGCAGGCCTAAGGGCCATGATAAGCTTGTTAGCCTGGGTGGCTCAAAAAATTAGCCCAAGGGGCTGTTTGGCATTTTGAGTGTAAATGCAGGCCTAAGGGCCATGATAAGCCTCTTAGGCTGGGTGTTTCCAAAAATTAGCCCAAGGGGCTGTTTTGCATTTTGGGTATAAATGCAGGCCTAAGGGCCATGATCAGCTTGTTAGCCATGGTGGCTCTAAAAATTTGCCCAAGGGGCTGTTTGGCAATTTGGGTATAAGTGCAGGCCTAAGGGCCATGATAAGCCTCTTAGGCTGGGTGTTTCCAAAAATTAGCCCAAGGGGCTGTTTGGCATTTTGAGTGTAAATGCAGGCCTAAGGGCCATGATAAGCTTGTTAGCCTGGGTGGCTCAAAAAATTAGCCCAAGGGGCTGTTTGGCATTTTGAGTGTAAATGCAGGCCTAAGGGCCATGATAAGCCTCTTAGGCTGGGTGTTTCCAAAAATTAGCCCAAGGGGCTGTTTTGCATTTTGGGTATAAATGCAGGCCTAAGGGCCATGATCAGCTTGTTAGCCATGGTGGCTCCAAAAATTAGCCCAAGGGGCTGTTTGGCATTTTGAGTGTAAATGCAGGCCTAAGGGCCATGATAAGCCTCTTAGGCTGGGTGTCTCCAAAAATTAGCCCAAGGGGCTGTTTTGCATTTTGGGTATAAATGCAGGCCTAAGGGCCATGATCAGCTTGTTAGCCAGGGTGGCTCAAAAAATTAGCCCAAGGGGCTTTTAAATGTTTGCTAACAGAAAATAAAGGTTGATTCCTTGTGAAAAGGTGTTGTGATGGTTAATGAAACCGAAGTTAAGGTATAGTGTTGGTTTAAGATGAAGCAGCCTCATTACCAGGTTGCAGGAACATGGTTACGCAAATCGTTACTGGTCTTGTACATACTGCTTGTACCAAAAAGACACAATATAATACAATGATTAATTATATCATATTGATGTTGAACGTGGCACTTCAGCTCTGAGTACTGTCGTCTTCAGGGCTCAAGAAGTCTTGTGAAATCCAGTTCCTATTAAACTTAATTAGAGTAAGCCTGTCTGCATTCTCTGGAGTAAGACGTGTCCTGGTATCAGTTATGATACCCCCAGCGGCACTGAAAACCCGCTCTGATGTCACACTAGCTGCAGGGCATGCCAGCACCTCCAAGGCATACAACGAGAGCTCTGTCCAAGTGTGGAGCTTGGAGACCCAGTAATTAAACGGGACTGCGGCATCAGTCAGGAAGCAGGTACTGTCACTTAAGTATTCTTGTACCATGTTGGTAAGTTTCTGTCTCGAGAGATGGTTACTGGAGCAACATGGCGCTGCAGGTTCGATGGCTTATTGAACATAGCCCACTTTGCGGACATCTTTCCAGCATCTCTTCTGGACAGCGTGGATGATTGTGCCCCGACCAAAGGCTGCTGTTGCACAGAGTTGCTAACTATGGGCAGAGTGTTGTCTGACGGTGATATTCGAAGCATATTATCCACAAGAACCCTCTTGAAATAGTCAATTGTCAATCCACGTGGTGACTGAAACAGCAGCGAGGTGAATTTATCTTTATAACGTGGGTCCAGAAAGGTGGCCAACCAGTAGAGGTCGTTGTGCAATATGTTAATCACTCGTGGGTCTTCTAGCAGACAAGTCAACATGAAGTCAGCCATGTGTCCTAAGCTGCATAGAGTCATGTCTTCAGTGTCCTCAGAACGATGTTCAATACCCATTGTATCCGCAAAGTCTGTCTCCGCCTCCTCCTCTCCAGGCCACCCATGGTGGACAGACACAAAGCTGGGGTTGTGAGTACCATCTGGGTTGACATCGGCACCAACAAAAAATAAATCCTCTTCATCGTCTTGCTCCTGTTCCTCCTCAGGAGCCATTGTTGCCTGGTCATACTGGCTTTGCTGGCTAGGTACTGCGCTGTTTAAATCTGGCTCCATAGCCATCTGCTGGGCTCTCAATGCTTCATTTTTCTGATTAATGAGGGATTCTTTCAGCAGACACAGCATGGGTATAGTGACACTGATGATGGACTGATCACCGCTCACCAGTTTTGTGCAGTAGTCAAAATTATCAAGAACCTCAGATGTGTCAGCGATCCACACCCACTCCATTGTACTAATATGTCGTGGCTGACTGCCGGTCTGACGGGCATGTTGCAACTGATACTCGGATATTGCCCTCTGCTGCTCATTGATCCTCGATAACATATGGAATGTAGAGTTCCATCGTGTCGGCATGTCACAAATGAGTCTGTGGTTGGGCAAATTCAATTGCTTTTGAAGCAATGAAAGTTTTCCAACCGCTGTTGACGAATGACGAAAATGTGCACAAACTCGACGCACCTTCTCCAGTAGGTCACATAGCTCTGGGTATGTACGCAGGAATTTCTGCACTACTAGATTCAGCACGTGAGCCATGCAAGGCACGTGCACAAGGTTTCTGAGCTTTAGTGCAGCCACTAGGTTACGACCATTGTCGCTCACCACGAGACCGGTCTGGAGTTGGAGTGGGGATAGCCACTCATCTGTCTGTTGCTTCAGACCTTTCAACAGCTCTACTGCAGTGTGCGGTGTGTGACCTAAACAGATCAGCTTCAGCAGAGCCTGTTGGCGTCTTGCTGAAGCACTGCAGCAAACCTCCCAACTTGGCCGTGATGTTGAGGGCAATTGAGGATTGGTCGAGGAAGCGGAAGATGGGGTAGTGGACATATAGGATGATGCAGAGACCCTGAATGAGGTTGTGCCAGCTATCCGTGGCGTGGGTAGGATGTTTGATGTAACACTAACATCGTTTGGCACACTCTCCACAACGTTGATCCAATGCGCGGTGAGCGAGATGTACCGGCCCTGTCCTGAACTGCTTGTCCACGTGTCCGTAGTAAGGTGTACTTTCCCGGTTACAGCGTTGGTGAGGGCACGCTTGAGGTTGTTAATGACATGCTCATGTAACGCGGGGACGGCACAACGTGAAAAGTAGTGGCGGCTTGGAACCGAGTAGCGTGGTACTGCCACAGCCAAAAGCTCACGGAAAGAGTCTGTACCCACAAGCCTAAACGGCAACATCTCGACTGCTAACAACTTAGCTATCTGGGCATTTATTTTTTTGGCTAATGGGTGGGAAGAGTGGTATTTCTGCTTCCTTTCGTACAGCTGTGTCACTGATAACTGTAAGGATGTTGCTGACCGAGAACTGTCTGCACTCGTGTTCAGTCTCTCTGCAACCGCTGCTTGTGATGAGTACATATGAGCTGGACCAGCTTCAGCAACACTTGATTGTGACGGACGGATCTGAGTTACCGTCGCAGTCTTTGGGTCAGATGACACTGTTGTGGAAGGCTGCACTTTTGACCACTGAATAGGGTGCTGACCAGCCATGTGCTTCCGCATACTGCTGGTGCTCTGGTTTCCTTTCCCGTGGCCTCTGCTTAGCCTTGCATGGCAGATGGTACAGATGACCACATTTTCTTGAGAAGGCCCATCTTTAAAAAATTTCCACACAGTGGCTGACCGACCTCTAGGTTTGACTGTACTCCCTGAGGGATTACTGAGGCCCACATTTGAGACATTTTGTCCAACGGTTGACAAATTTTGAGCCACAGTGGACACATTTTGGGCAACAGTGGTGACTCTTTCAGTTCTGGTGGGAGGAGTAGGCCTTGGTGCCTTTGTTGGTGGGACATACACACTTTCTTCCTCCGTGCTGCTCTGCTGGCTCTGCATCGCAACATTCCACGTGGGATCAGTTGTCTCATCATCAACCCCTTCCTCTTCTAAATCTTCCCGATAACAAGATAGATTTTGCTCCCCAGATGACAAGTGTGTCACTGTCTCATCATCATCATCCTCCAACTCCTGAGACGGTCTAAGACTTTGCTGAAAGACACGTTCATGTGGCCGGGGTGTCTCTAAAACTTGTCCATGATTGGACAATTCTTCATCAAGTATCTCATCTACTAGGGAGTCTGGCAAACCGGATTCATGTAAAGGATTATATGTACCAAATAAGTCATCTGAGTGACCCATGTCTGTGTCAACATTTTCATGGGGCTGCTGTTGGTCTGAGGAACTGTGAAGAGGTTGTGGATTAGATGACCCAGCATGGTATGTACCAACAGTAGACACAGTGCTCAAGGAACCTTGAGTGCTGCAAGAACCTGTTGTTGAGGTCTTGTCTGCCAGCCAAGACGTTAGATGGTGTTTGTCTTCCGGCCTCAATACTCGTTTACTTTCCTGACGGGGAAAGTTAGACAGGAGGAACGATCGATCAATCCTCGTCTGTCTGCCCGAACTGGTGGATAGTTGGCCACGACTACCAATGCCTGTACCTCGTCCCTGTCCCTTAGCAAGACTTTTTTTGGGATTTGTTTTTTTGTGTGACATTTTATCATTTCTGGTGGCTTTCTGGGGGCTTGTAAAACAAGTAGCAGGTACTATTTCGTGAAAGGTACACACTAGAGGCTAAGATCTTTTAAGACAGATGGAAGGTACCGTGCGAGCTGCAGGAAGGACACCGTACAGCAACGCACTGGCACAGGAAAAAATTGTTTAGTACGCAGAACCAGGCACTGTTAGACTGCAATGCTGGCTGCGTAAAATGTTACAAGTACCGTGCGAGCTGCAGGCAGGACACCGTACAGCAACGCACTGGCACAGGAAAAAATTGTTTAGTACGCAGAACCAGGCACTATTAGGCTGCGGTGCTGGCTGCGTAAAATGTTACAAGTACCGTGCGAGCTGCAGGCAGGACACCGTACAGCAACGCACTGTCACAGGAAAAAATTGTTTAGTACGCAGAACCAGGCACTATTAGGCTGCGGTGCTGGCTGCGTAAAATGTTACAAGTACCGTGCGAGCTGCAGGCAGGACACCGTACAGCAACGCACTGGCACAGGAAAAAATTGTTTAGTACGCAGAACCAGGCACTATTAGGCTGCGGTGCTGGCTGCGTGCAATGTTACAAGTACCGTGCGAGCTGCAGGCAGGACACCGTACAGCAACGCACTGGCACAGGAAAAAATTGTTTAGTACGCAGAACCAGGCACTATTAGGCTGCGGTGCTGGCTGCGTAAAATGTTACAAGTACCGTGCGAGCTGCAGGCAGGACACCGTACAGCAACGCACTGGCACAGGAAAAAATTGTTTAGTACGCAGAACCAGGCACTATTAGGCTGCGGTGCTGGCTGCGTAAAATGTTACAAGTACCGTGCGAGCTGCAGGCAGGACACCGTACAGCAACGCACTGGCACAGGAAAAAATTGTTTAGTACGCAGAACCAGGCACTATTAGGCTGCGGTGCTGGCTGCGTGCAATGTTACAAGTACCGTGCGAGCTGCAGGCAGGACACCGTACAGCAACGCACTGGCACAGGAAAAAATTGTTTAGTACGCAGAACCAGGCACTGTTAGACTGCAATGCTGGCTGCGTAAAATGTTACAAGTACCGTGCGAGCTGCAGGCAGGACACCGTACAGCAACGCACTGGCACAGGAAAAAATTGTTTAGTACGCAGAACCAGGCACTATTAGGCTGCGGTGCTGGCTGCGTAAAATGTTACAAGTACCGTGCGAGCTGCAGGCAGGACACCGTACAGCAACGCACTGGCACAGGAAAAAATTGTTTAGTACGCAGAACCAGGCACTATTAGGCTGCGGTGATGGCTGCGTAAAATGTTACAAGTACCGTGCGAGCTGCAGGCAGGACACCGTACAGCAACGCACTGGCACAGGAAAAAATTGTTTAGTACGCAGAACCAGGCACTATTAGGCTGCGGTGCTGGCTGCGTGCAATGTTACAAGTACCGTGCGAGCTGCAGGCAGGACACCGTACAGCAACGCACTGGCACAGGAAAAAATTGTTTAGTACGCAGAACCAGGCACTGTTAGGCTGCGGTGCTGGCTGCGTGCAAGTTTACAAGTACCGTGCGAGCTGCAGGCAGGACACCGTACAGCAACGCACTGGCACAGGAAAAAATTGTTTAGTACGCAGAACCAGGCACTGTTAGGCTGCGGTGCTGGCTGCGTGCAAGTTTACAAGTACCGTGCGAGCTGCAGGCAGGACACCGTACAGCAACGCACTGGCACAGGAAAAAATTGTTTAGTACGCAGAACCAGGCACTGTTAGGCTGCGGTGCTGGCTGCGTGCAAGTTTACAAGTACCGTGCGAGCTGCAGGCAGGACACCGTACAGCAACGCACTGGCACAGGAAAAAATTGTTTAGTACGCAGAACCAGGCACTGTTAGGCTGCGGTGCTGGCTGCGTGCAAGTTTACAAGTACCGTGCGAGCTGCAGGCAGGACACCGTACAGCAACGCACTGGCACAGGAAAAAATTGTTTAGTACGCAGAACCAGGCACTGTTAGGCTGCGGTGCTGGCTGCGTGCAAGTTTACAAGTACCGTGCGAGCTGCAGGCAGGACACCGTACAGCAACGCACTGGCACAGGAAAAAATTGTTTAGTACGCAGAACCAGGCACTGTTAGGCTGCGGTGCTGGCTGCGTGCAAGTTTACAAGTACCGTGCGAGCTGCAGGCAGGACACCGTACAGCAACGCACTGGCACAGGAAAAAATTGTTTAGTACGCAGAACCAGGCACTATTAGGCTGCGGTGCTGGCTGCGTAAAATTGTTACAAGTACCGTGCGAGCTGCAGGCAGGACACCGTACAGCAACGCACTGGCACAGGAAAAAATTGTTTAGTACGCAGAACCAGGCACTGTTAGGCTGCGGTGCTGGCTGCGTGCAAGTTTACAAGTACCGTGCGAGCTGCAGGCAGGACACCGTACAGCAACGCACTGGCACAGGAAAAAATTTTTTAGTACGCAGAACCAGGCACTATTAGGCTGCGGTGCTGGCTGCGTAAAATGTTACAAGTACCGTGCGAGCTGCAGGCAGGACACCGTACAGCAACGCACTGGCACAGGAAAAAATTGTTTAGTACGCAGAACCAGGCACTATTAGGCTGCGGTGCTGGCTGCGTGCAAGTTTACAAGTACCGTGCGAGCTGCAGGCAGGACACCGTACAGCAACGCACTGGCACAGGAAATTTTTTGTGGAAAAATGGCACCAAAATTATTTGGTAGACTAGTGCCAAAAATAAGAAAAAGCTTAGGATTACAGCTCTGCGGAAAGCTGGGTGAACTAAGCTCTGAGGATGGTGCTGTATTCACTGTAAGGCTGCTCCTATCTCCCCTTCCTTACAGTCCTGTACAGCAATCCTCCGTCCTGGTAGTTCTGAAAAGAACTTTTGGGTTATGTGTGAGGAATCTTGACTCCTACACTCCGTCCTGTTAGTTCTGAAAAGAACTTTTGGGTTATATGTGACTCCTACACTGCCTAACTGTCCCTAGATCTGCTCCAAGTCTCCCTGCACTAGGTCAGCTCTTCTCAGGAATGTGCCCAAAATGGCAGGGGCAAGCCTTATATACTGCCTTGCCTGTCATAGATGACATAGGCATCACGATGGACAGCAGCCAATCATAGTCCTGACACAACCAAAGCTGCTATGGCATTACTGACTATGATTGGCTAAGATGCTTGTCCTTCTTCACAAGTTTTCTGACCTAACACGCAATGCTGACTAGTAACATAAAAGATTCTGGATTCGCGAGTCCCGAATAGAGAATACAGGACTCGGAATCGCAGACTCGCTAGGATTCGGACTCGTAGACTCGCTCAGACTCGCTGCTGTTTGGGGAGATTCAAGCTATATAGCGATGTGATAGAGCGAGTCTAGCGAGTCTAGCGAGTGAGAGAAAGTAAACTCTGACAAAACTAAGATTGCCATTGACTTGCATTGGACTCGTTACTGAGCGAGTATTCGCTAAAAGACTCGCCGATTACCGAGTCCAGCGAGTCCCTTAAGAATCGCCGAGTAACGAGTCCTAGCGAGTAGACTCGCTCATCCCTAGTCTCAATATTATTGAACCTCACCACAACAAATATGCTTAGTACAGACATCGAAGGGGAGGGGAAGGTTGTGCCGCTCCCCTTAACACACAGACATCACAAGTACATCTTAAAGTTTGGTCATGGAGACCTATTAGTGTATAGTATGTTCCCTATTGTGCAAAAAGAATCCTCAGTGACTGTTGCCACCAAATCTTGCTGTTGGTCTTTTGCAGTTCCTCACTGGTTTTGGATCACCTACCTCCTCAAGAAGCTGGGGGCAATTGGTGATTGCTTATTCTTTATGTCTTGTCCACGTATTGTAGCTAGTGTTCTTGTAACCGTGAACTTGCAAACTATGCTTCCAACTGTATCTCTGGTGACTTTCACTTTTCAAAAGAAGTCGTTTAGAATTCTGGAGTGGTCATCGCAGCTGCCTGACTTGAACACCAAAAAAAATCTCTGATGCAACTTAAAGAATGCAGTTGCTTCAGACAAAGCCAAAAATATTGGTGAGTAGATGACATAGAACATGAAGACAGGGATAAGATTCATTAGGAATGGAAGCCGGTGTCTGGCTATACATCACATTTGCAGAAAGTCATAAAAGCCAAAGAGGCTCTACTAAGTACTAGAAACTAGAAATGAGCGGATCTGGAGTGATTTAACATTTACAAGACAAGCTTGTTTTACCTGGAAATTTCTATTGAAAACCCAAAGCATAATTAATGTAACATTTAAAAAATTGCTCTCCCATCCGGTTCTCAGGACCTCTACGTGCAAGTATATGCAGTCATGAAGTCACCAAGTTATGACGCACCGTGACCTTTGAGAACTGGTCCTCTTCTAGAGTGAAAACACCGATGCCCAACTGTGAAAAGAAGATGTCCTGAGGTGTATTGGAGGTAGAAGGGGAACTAGAACAGGTGATTAGTTAGGCCAGCATTGAGTTTTTATTTTGATTAAGCCTTTGATGGCACTCTACAGTTCATCACAATGGCAGCTACAGGTGGCTGGCATTTACCGTTAGCTTAATTTGTGCATAGTGAATTACCAAAAAACCCTATACTGGAAAATACGGTGCTTTGTAAAATTTGAGTAGTCAATGCCACTGGAATAATTTTGCCCATCTCTACTAAAGACAATTGCAATCTCTGGCAAAAATGTTGGAATCACCTGGAGGATGTTCATTCAGTTGTTTAATTTTGTCGGAAAAAAGCAGATCACAGACATGGCACAGAAGTAAAGTCATTTCAAATGGCAACTTTATGGCTTTAAGAAAGCCTAAAAGAAATGTTGAAAAAAAAATATGCTAGCCAGTAACGGTTAATTTTGTAGACCAAGCAGGGGGAAAAATTATGGAATCACTCAATTCTAAGGTAAAAATTATGGAATCATAACAAACAAACAAACAAACAAAATAACACTCAAATACATTACAAGTATTTTTTTGCACTACCTCTGGCTTTTAGAAGTCTCTGAGGCATGGACTTAATGAGTGACAAACAGTACTCATCATCAATCTGGCTCCAACTTTCTCTGATTGCTGTTGCCAGATCAGCTTTGAAGGTTGGAGCCTTGTCATGGACCATTTTCTTCACTTTCCACCAAAGATTTTTAATTGGATTGAGATCCGGACTATTTGCAGGCCATGGCATTGACTTTATGTGTCTTCTTTCAAAGAATGTTTTCACAGTTTTTGCTCTATGGCAGGATGCATTATCTTGATAAATGATTTCATCATCCCCAAACATCCTTTCAATTGATGGGATAAGGAAAGTGTCAAAAATATCAATGTAAACTTGAGCATTTATTGAAGATGTAATGACAGCCATCTCCCCAGTGCCTTTACCTGAGATGCAGCCTCATATCATCAATGACTGTGGAAATTTGCATGTTCTATTCAGGCAGTCATCTTTATAAATCTCATTGCAACGACACCAAACAAAAGTTCCAGCATCATCACCTTGCCCAATGCAGATTCGCAATTCATCACTGAATATGACTTTCATCCAGTCATCCATAGTCCACGATTGCTTTTCCTTAGCCCATTGTAACCTTATTTTTTTCTGTTTAAGTGTTAACGATGGCTTTTGTTTAGCTTATTTGTATGTAAATCCCATTTCCTTTAGGCTGTTTCTTACAGTTTGGTCACAAACATTGACTTCAGTTTCGTCCCATTCATTCCTCATTTGTTTCGTTGTGCATTTCATGTTTTGGAGACATATTGCTTTAAGTTTCCTTAACGCTTTGATGTCTTCCTTGGTCTACCAGTATGTTTCCCTTTAACAACCTTCCCATGTTGTTTGTATTTGGAACAGATGTTAGACACAGCTGACTGTGAACAACCAACATCTTTTGCAACATTGTGTGTTGATTTACCCTCTTTTAAGAGTTTGATAATCCTCTCCTTTGTTTCAATTGACATTTCTCGTGTTGGAGCCATGATTCATGTCAGTCCACTTGGTGCAACAGCTCTCCAAGATGTGATCACTCCTTTTTAGATGTAGACTAACAAGCAGATCTTATTTGATGCAGGTGTTAGTTTTGAAAATGAAAATTTACAGGGTGTTTCCACAATTTTTAGCTCAGAATTGAGTGATTCCATAATTTTTCCCCTTGTTTGGTCTACAAAAGTAACCATTACTGGCTAGCACATTTTTTTTCAAGATTTCTTTTTCTTTTAGTGTTTCTTCAGGGCAGAGAGTTGCCATTTGAAATGACTTTAGTTTTGCGCCATGTCGGTGATCTGCTTTTTTTCTACCAAATTAAACAACTGAATGAACATCCTCCGAGCCAGGTGAATCCATAATTTTTGCCAGGGGTCGTATTATGAATGGGTTTAGTCATTTTGTGAGGCTTTTTGCGTTGAATTTAGAGAAACTACTTGTTATATTAGTTATACTGAACTATTTAAATTCCTTTTATTCCACTGCTTTGCTGCAAGCAACAAAAATGTAGGAAATTTTGTTAACAAACTGAATTTGCAATAGGAATGGAAAATGTACTTTGTGCTTAATTAGGCATTGGGGAGAATAAGTTAGCATTACATGGCATGCATTTAATTGAATGTCAGGGAGACTCTTTCTACATAGCATAATAGGGGATACAGATAGAGATTGCCAACATGAGACAAATATGATGAATGAACTGTTGGTCCATGGTACAGACACCAATCATTATATCCATCATCTTACGCTTCTATCCTGGCTTCTGCACCTGCCCCTTCTGCTTTCAACTTCTTTTGCTGCGATCTACATTGGGTGTTCCAGAGTCTCTTTGGCTATTATGACTTGCTACAAACATGATGCATAGCCAGGCAACAGCTTCTGGCAGTGTTCCCTAGGAATTTTATACCATTTCACATGGGCAATGTCCAGTGGCTTAACTAGAGTCCAATTTACATAGAAAGCACAAACATACATATGACCAGCACTAGGTCTCCCAAAGATATTATAAATATATATATATATATATATATGAGCCAACCACATTAAGGACCCCCCTTTCACATCAGTGCTTTTGCTGATTTGCGGCAGATCCGGCAGATGTACCGCATCTGCCGCGTAACGGCAGCACTTGCAGCACACTTGCGGCAAGCCCCATTCATTCTCTAAGGGACTTGCGGCAGGTACGGCAAATGCGGTTTTTAGCTGATCTGGCACTTGCGGCAGTTGCAGCAGGTCAAAAAAACGCAGCTAGCAGCAGTTGTTTGACCTGCTGCTACTGCCGGATCGCTGCAAGAACCGCATTTGCCGCACCTGCTGCAAGTCGCATAGAGAATGAATCAGGCTTGCTGCAAGTGTGCCGCAAGTGCAGCCATTATGCGGCAGATGCAGTAAATCTGCTGGATCTGCCGCAAATCAGCAAAAACGCTGATGTGAAAGGGGCCTAACCCAGGTAGTGTGAGGTATTTACAAAATGTATTCGGATATATAAATGCACACAGAACACACTTAAAAACAATTTAAAACTGATACCTCCACATGAGGTGAGAGGGTCTACAACCCTATGCCCAAAATAGATGTCATAACACAGCCTTTCTATGACATAAAAACTGTGGTATTCTGTCTTATTACAGTTGTTCAAGGCAAACATACAATACATCTTTCATCTACAGAAATAAGGTGCAAAATCATCATATATGTGGACACATAGACAATTGCATATATGTCAGAGACAATATTTACCCACAAAATTAATGTAATGTCATACTGCTGGCTGTTTCTGCTAATAAGCAGATACACAGATCAGGACCAAGCCCTTAGAATAGTCATAGAGGAGGAGTGTGGAAAAGGCCCCACGTGATCTGCCAGGAATGGCTTCCTCAGGGGTACACATCCTATCCCCAAGTGACATATATATGTATCCTCCATTATGCAACCATAGTTGGCCAATTAAACAATGAATACACATGTGTATCAAACAATGATGGAACCTTACAAATGTCACCAAGGCAACCCAGATTGTTAGAGACTAGAAACAGATTAGCATTATTAGTAATATTGATGTGCCCCAAGTGTGTACTGCTCACAGACCGCGTCCAATGCTGGAGCACAGCAGAAACCGGAAGCTCCCAGCCAGATGAGCACACCCACATCCACGCGTTACAAGGAACGCATGCGTGATGCGGTGCGCTCCAGGCTGCATGCTCTGGAGCACACCGTAGGCCATCATGAAATGACTATGAGGGCGGTGCTTGCTCCGGCCGCATCCATAGCAGCATAGACGCAACCTCAGAGCAGCAAAGCATAGACTGATAGTTTCTAGGAAACCAGCACAAATACGAGTGGGTGCCTTTTTAAGTTAAGTCATGTAAATATACTGTATATATGGCGGCTGTCTGGACAATACTGTGTGGGTGTACAACACTCACACAACAGAATATAGACACATTGTGTTACACATAATTAAAGGGAACCAACCACCCCAAATGACCCCCCCGGACTAATAATATCGTTCCCTACTTGCAGCACATACATGTGCTGCAATGTTTTTTGCTAAAAAAACTGCTTTTTAAAACTTTAGATAATGCTTTAGAAACTTTATAACGAAGGGACGGGTGGGCGTTACTTACATGTGGCTAAAGCCGAGATTCTGCTGCCATTCATCCTCCTGTCTCCCCTCGCAGCATTGAAGTCCAGCCCTTTTTGCAGCGTCCCAGGCTGGTGCACGGGATGTCATGCCCGTGCACACGTCATCAGCTACAGCCGGGTAGCGAGCGCGCACTCTGACTTCCACAGCCGAGCGCAGGAAGTCAGAGCGCGCGCTCGCTACCCGGCTGTAGCTGATGATGTGTGCACGGGCATGCGAGCCCGTGCACCAGCCTGGGACGCTGCAAAAAGGGCTGGCCATTACTGATGTGACGAGCACATGAGGATGACTGGCAGCAGAATCTCGGCTTTAGCCACATGTAAGTAACGCCCACCCGTCCCTTCGTTATAAAGTTTCTAAAGCATTATCTTAAGTTTTAAAAAACAGTTTTTTTAGCAAAAAACAGTGCAGCACATGTATGTGCTGCAAGTAGGGAACGATATTATTAGTCCGGGGGGGTCATTTGGGGTGGTTGGTTCCCTTTAATTAACCATGATATATCAAAGAACAAACACATCTGTGGAAAAATGTGGTATAAAAGGCTCTAATTAAATTAGTAAACAAATATAAATAAATTAATTGGTATAAACAAAAATAAGGACTTGGCAAACAAACCAGCAAAGGCAACAAAAGGGAAAGCCAGGTGTATAGGAGTATAAGCAAACCCATAAGTACACCTGATAAAAGGAATGATGTTACGGCTATAACACACGGATCAGTGGGAAAGGGCTGAATAGTGGGAAAGAGGCAAAATACGTATAATGGCAGACAATGAAAAATACCTATCACACTAACTACTGTTTATAGAAACCAGTGAATAGGAGGTTCTCATTAATTCCCAATGGAGCTACACAATTAAGATTGTATATCCACCTAGACTAAGCGCGTAGCAGTGAAAGAGATGGATTTCCCCCACGGATATATATTAATTTGTTTGTTTATTTGTTTGTGCATTGTCATACATTGGGTACAGTAGTTTAATGCAGTATGCTGAATATTATTATTATTATTATTATTAATTTTCCTATGCGCTTTCACCAACAACATTTATCACCCTATTCCCCCTACATCACCACTCATTCATATCAGACCCTCTCTCCTGCCCTACCCTATGTACAGCTCTTATGCTATCTTCAGCTTACCGAAGTATCTCAGCCCATCTGTTGGAATATGTTAAAGAGGACCTGTCACCCCCCTGCTGCATTGCAATCTAAATGCAGCACTGAATGAAGCATGTCTGCTGCATTCAGGGAAGGGGTCCCCCATGTGTCTGTGTGCTGTGTACCCCGAGATATAGCCTTTGTAAAACTTAAATTTAGAATCCATGGAGGCAGTCACTGCGCCTGGAGGGAGCTTGATTGACAATGGCCATTCCATCCCCCAGTGCCTCTCTGTGTTGCTTCTGCTGTGCTGTTTATGCTTTGTCAGGGCAGGAATCTGGATCTGACATCAGGACAAATGATTTGCATGCTGTGAGTGACAGAGAGGAGGAGGGCAGGGCCATCACAGTAGAAGCAGCACTGAGAGACTGGGCCAGAGATGAATCTTATTACAATATCACGCCCATCGGGCGTGATAAAGGGTCATGGAGGCCGCAACCAACATGCTCAGGGGGACTATTGCATATAGCCCCCACTTCATTATCATCCTAATGAGTAAGTATAAAAACGTTTATTACAACTTTGAAAGCAAGCATTTAGCAGAGAGAGGGATATTTATAATGGTAATAGGAAGGTGCAGGGACATGTATTGATAGGTTAGGTGGCTGTTAGGAAGTGACAGGTTCCCTTTAAATGCAACAACTCGAATCCTGTATGTGTAAGTGTAGTATTGCTAGGATTGTGCATTGTCAGTAAAATTAGTTTAAATAAAAAAGAGGAACACTCCCAGCAGCTCACACACAAGATATACCATGTGACTGTAACCAGTTTCCTGTGTCTATGCATGTGAAGAGAAGCACAGCAGCTTGCTGATGCTGTAAAGGGACATTTAAGATATATATATTCCGATTTCCACAAAGCCCTTCATATCTGTACCTGTTTGTTGATAATTAAAGCTAAGTTCTGTTGTCAACACGCTTTCTGTGTATCCTGAATGGTCCGCTGCCAACAGGTTATGGGTTCACCGTGACACAGAACTTCAGTGTGATACAGAACCCCAGGAGTGACACAGAGCACAGAGTCACACAGAGGATTAATAAAGCAACAGTACCAAAATCAACAGAGCAACAGGGAAGATGTCCACAAGCAGGGATCACTGCCAGTTCTCAGTGCAAAGCCTCACCAATCAGAATTACTAGTCCTGGAAATCCAAGGTGAAGATGCTTATCATAAGAGAAGGTACGTGGAAATATACATAAGAAAAAGTGCCTCATCCATTACCAGATGACTGGGTAGAGAAGGATCAGAATGCACAAGGCACTATCTCCCTCAGTGTAGATGATGATCAGATTGTGCATATATGCAAGTGTGCAACTGCAAAGGAGATGTGGGATGAACTACAGAAAAGTGCATGAAAGATCAAATCTTAGCAATAATCTTTATCTTTTGAGAAAGCTGTTCCTGTCTAAGATATAGGTTTGGTACCGTGTTAGCCAGTTGAGAAAATGTTGATTGCTCTCAGTGTGAGAAACAAGATACAAATCTTGTAGTTGTGATACCTTTTAATGGCTAACAAAAATAAAATAAATTATGTTATAAGGCGAGCTTTCGAGACGACTCAGGTCTCTTCATCAGGCATAGTATGACAAGATATTGAATGAAACTCAAAATATATGCATGCACAACTAAAAATGATTGGATATTTGACTCAATAAACATTACAGGGACTGGACATTTGGCAAAATAAACAAACAGCCTCGGAGATGATCTTCAAACAGACAGGCTCAGAGGTAATAAAGTCTTTAGGACACTAAATTATAAGAAAACCTGGTGTCTAAGATTTCCATGTCTTTGAACAACATTGTTTATATGTGGTAATGAGCCATAAAACCATCAACAATGTTCAGCCCATTCTGTATACAATTGAAGCTTCTAATTAGCTTGGATTCACAGACTCTTCTGTGTTTTTGGGATTTGAAATTACCTTTGCAAGAGAGAAGGGCAATTTACAGCCTGAAGAACAACAGGGAGATCACTATTAAGCACATATCTTGATTGTTGGCTCCAGTTTTTACTTTTGGCTTCAGGAGATCCTTTCTATCTTGAATATATGCGTTGTTTTAAGCACGGCCAATGATCCCCTTTGGGTAATCTCTGGCTCCTAGTCTATCACTAAGATGCCCTGCTTGCTTCACAAGTCAGTATTCAGACTACAATTGTGCCTTACTCTAAGAAATTGACTGTTGGGGATACCATGTTTCAGATGGAGCTGGTGAAAACTTTCAGAATGGAGCAAGTTGTTAGTCGTCGTTACCTTTCTGTGTAAACAGGTCCGAATTCTGCCCTCTTCCATATACAGCCAAGAAATCCAATGTGATTTGTGAAATATTCCATGCCAAATGGATGTTTAAGTTGCTTGAGTTCAAATCTGTAATAAAATCCATACAGGCCTCCTCAGTCCCTGTTCACAGAAAAAACACGTCGTCAATGTACCCGAACCATCCAAAGGCAGAGTCCCCAAAAGCAGACGAAGGGTACACGTGTGACTCCTTCCACCAACCTATAAAAAGAGTAACTACAGTCTGATTGACCCCAGTGTGAAATTTAGACCTGGTCTCCCCCCAGTGCACATATTGGTCTGATGTATGGGCCCCATGTAACATTCTACATCCTATAAAGTTTTAAAAAATTGACCCCTCTCCCCCTTAATTATGAATGAATGTCCCTCATCCTGCTATATATGGTCCTTCTCCTGGAACATTGCTTTATCCTGGTATATATGTCCCCCATCATGGTTATATTTGTACCTCCTCCAGCCAACATTGTCCTCCAATTATTATAATGCATCATCATTACCATTAATTTAGTATAATGCAGCCTCCATAGTTCTCCATACAGTATAATGCAGCCTCATAGCCCTCCATACAGTGTAATGCAGCCTTATTGTCCTCCACTATAGTGTAATGCAGCCTCATAGTCCTCCATTATAGTATAATGCACCTCCTCTCCTCCCCTCATAATACTCTTGCCACTGTGTACCCACTTATTAAAAGAAATAAATCTGTACTTACCATCCAGGTTCCCAGACTGCTCGTCTCCCTGCAAACACTGAATACATAGGAGAAGGAAGGGCAGTGCTGCCATACGTTCCACTGTGGAACGCATATAGCATGATGTTTTGCCTACTCCTAGTGTAATGGAGGCAGCACCAGCCTGCAATATGCATTCTACAGTGGAATGCACATGGAAAGCCAGACATGGAAAGAGAAAGCGACAGGCTGGGGCAATATAAGGATGGGCCTATCCCTAGTTTGCAGGAGGGTCCCTGACACATGGGCCCCATAGCGACCATGTGGTGCCATGCAGTATCATGGATGTGCATCCTCGGGGATGCACATCTATGTGATGCAAACACTGGGGTTGGCAGATGGCAGGCGCAGGGTGGCGGGTGCAGGGCGCTGTAGCTCTGGGCCTCGTCACGGTTGCAACCAATGCTACTCCTATTGTTACTCCTCTAGCAATGTCCCTTCAATTTTCTAATATTCTCGGATTTGTGTGCTATACAGTACTAGAGTACTAAATGGAAGACACCACTATTTGCTTATTTATTTTGTAAATTATAGTTGAAGATGGGTTTTGAAACAAAACAATTCCTTTAAAGTTGTGGTCCACTACTCAGACATCCCCTTTAAAATGAGTATTTCCACCTTGTAAATAATAATATCTATACTCACCCCCAGTGCTAGAATCACTCAAGAGGTGTTGAAACTGCCTCTCAAGGGGATCACGTGACATAACAATGAATGGCTACTCCACTGCGCTCTCTTTTTGAATGTAATTGAAACATGACGAAATCGATTGCTATGGCTATTCTAAAACTTTCTACAATTGTCTAATTTCTTCAAAGGAGGGGAGAGTGAAGCAGCCTCTGATTGAATGCAGAGATCGCGTGATCTAACAATGTCACGTGAGCCCCTGGAAAGCCAGTGCAGCCGCAGCCGGAAAGGTCCTGGCAACAGAGGTGAGTATAATTGTTATTATTTTGTCATGGAGGAAACATATAAATTGAAAAGGGGTTATCTAAATAGTGGACAACTCCTTTAATCTTTGTGCTCGATTCCTTTAATTTAACCCCAATGACCAATACAAAAAGTCTTCACTATACTATATATTTAGTTATATATATTTAGAACAATCTTATTTGGATAGCTTGTGATGTCAAGACGGTGTACTCCTGTATCCCACATAATTTAGCTATACAGGCATTGACAGAACAATTGAATCTGTATTCAAATTATTCTGATATTTTGAAGGAATACATAATTGATGTTACGCTCTTTCTGCTCCAGAACAATTATTTCAATTTCCCCAGCAGTTCTTTGTGCAGTGCCAGGGATGTTCCATGGGAGCGAAGTTCTCACCATCCCGGGCCAATCTGTGCCTGAACCGGTGGGAATTCAAACACATCTACTCAGCCAGGAAAACATCATATTGGAATTTGAATAATACCTTAATAATAATGAACAAAATCTATCTTTCACTTTTGAAACGAAGAGGGAATAAATTTCCTTTTTTGATATAAAATTAAGAGGTAATTGTGACAAAAATAAGGTGGAATGTAATCTTTTCCGAAAAACAATCGCAGGAAATTCAATTTTACACGCCTCTAGTCAGCATCCAAAACATGTTGTTAATAATATTCCCACAGGTGAATTTATTAGAGCGCGCAGGTGCTGCATTGATAATGCCAACTATGGGAAAGAATGCGAAATAATCAAACAGAGGTAAATCCATCGGGGCAATACCCTAAAATTATTGATGTGGCGAAACAAAAAGCTAGCGGCAAAACTAGGGAACAGTATTTGTCACAAAGTAGAAATACAACAATGGATAATAAAAACAAAGGGCAATTTTCTAAGGAAATAGGTTTTTCTACTACATACAGTAAAAATTACTATTAAGTGATAAATGTGATCTGTAAATATTTGCCATTACTACACACGGATGACACCTTAAGGGAAATTCTAAAAAATGGTTGTAAATTTGTCCCTAAAAGATCTCTTACTGTAGGGAATATGATCTCCCCTAGCGAGTTTACTAGTGCAACCTACAGAAAGAGTGGTAATTCTTGGCTATCTACAAAAGGATTTCTTAGATGTGGTCAAGAACAATGTGGTCTTTGCTCTTTCATGATAAATAATAACAATACAGTGATCAGTAATGAGGGCCAGATATTTCACTTAAAATATTAATGAATTGTGGAAGCAGTTTTTGTGTATACGCAATTTTTCACACAATGTAGAAAGCAGTATGTGAGTTCTACTAGCGGCACTATGGCAAAAAGATTGTCGGAACATATACATGATATTTCTAATGTCACTACCTGCAGTTTATCAGGATCCTCGAAGCATTTTTTGCATGTACATCCTGGAGATGTAAGCGGCTTGCGTGCTAGTGCATTAGAATATGTTCCACCAGGGGCGTAACTACAATAGGTGCAGGGGATGCAATCACACCCGGGCCCTTGAACCAAGGGGGCCCCAAAAGTCCTTTTGGCCTATAGAAAAAGACTAATGCTTTTAAAGATTTGCAATAATTGGGGGCCCTGTTGGAGCTGTCGCATCCGGGGCCCATGAGCTTCAAAGTACGCCACTGTGTTCCACCGATAATCCGCTGCGGAGATCGGGTTAAACTCATGCAGAGCAGGGAAGCTCAGTGGATACTAAAATTGAACACAAGAAATCCCACCAGCTTGAACATGAGAAATGAATTAATGTTCCTATACTGAGCTTCACTGAGCCTCCTGTTTTTTACTGCGATAATCTCCATGTCCTGATTAGTTTTCAGCAGCACTAATGTTGTGTAGCAAAGGGTGAGACAACAACTATTATTTGTTTTTTGTTTTTTCCAGTTTGACTAAGGATTATTTCATAATTGGAACTCTGTGAATGCCAATTGTAAGATATTGATAATGAGCAAAGGTATCTATGTAAAATAATCTATTAAATATTCACTGCAGTGCAATAGTATTTTTTATGAATGAGATCTTAAACACTGCTATTGTATTTTGTATAAGGAATATGAGAAAACTACAGCACAGCTTATAATGCGACATTAAGATGAGTTATGTATTGTTTATAATGTGTAAAAATACTTGGTGAAAATGTGAGATTTCCTCTCCCTTTCACCCTCTTTGAGTGAGGTTGATGGTTCACAAGGGGTTAAAAATGTTTCCTGAGCCCAGTTGATTGAACTTCTCACACAGTTGGGAGTCCCTTTAGCACTCCGCTTACTAGCAAATAATTATCTAATGCAATCTATTTTATCAGAAGATAATTTTCATATATTTATTAAAAGTTACATCTAAGGCTGGTTTCACACCACCATTTTTTGTAATCAGGCGCATCCAGCTAAAACCGTACGCACCTGCATTCGTTTTCTCTAAAACGTTCAATGGGGGCATAGGAACTTGCGGGTGCATCCGGGTGTACGTGGTTCATGCCAGATCTGAGTGTCACCAGTTTTTGGTCGATTCCAAAAGTATAAAATGTTGCAAATTTGTTGCTCGGTTGACACTCTGAAGCACCCGGATCCGTTGCTATCTGGGTGGCATTAAAATGGAGCTCTGTGGAAGCCGGATCCCTCTAGATCCGTATGCTGGATAAGGGTTATAGGCATGTTATTTTTCACCTGATCTGTTAAAAAAATGAACACAACCTGATGAAACTGGATGCTACTGTACCGGTATTATATCGGATCCGTCAGCCTGATCAGTAATAATAATAATACGGGAGCATCCAGTTGCATCAGATTTGACAATTGGGGGGAATGCGGGGGAATGCAGTTTGCTTTATATCCCCTCCGGTCTTAAAAATGTGAAATCAGCCTTATTCACATGCATTTTTCTTTTCCTCCCCTTCCCTCACTTCATGAATTTTAATACTTCTAATAAATGTTATTCTGCTACACAGTAAACTTGTGAACTCTTGATGCCCTTTTTTCTTTTAGGAAGTGGAGAAGGAGCCTGATTCATTATGGATCATTGTCATGCATAGGAAGTTGACAAAAATAAATGTCATATTATTAATACTTTACACCACATCAAAAGCAGAAAATAATCATTTATATTAGATCCCTAAAATGTCTTATTGTCTTTTTGCATTTCATAGAATTTGTTCCAAAGTCTATGTGTCAAAAGTTCCCCAGACTCTCAGCAGCAGGGATCCACCCAGAAAAACAAACCCACTCAGCAGCTTCTTGTTTCGTAATGAAGCCTACAGACTTTTTCCCACACAATATCATTTTGCTCCCCTCTCAATTATTGAAAGAATGTTGCATGACATAATCAATGCCTAATTGTTATTATATGTATCACATAAGCCACTAACTAACAACAGATGAGACTCCAGGAGACCGTACAACAGCCGTCCAACAATGTTTACAATGCACAATTAATGAAACGGAACAGAACGCTTAACTAAAGAGGAGTATAAACATTAAAAGAACATACAAAGCAGAAAAGGAAATTGGTGAAAAGTTATTCAAAACCCAAACAGACTTTTACAGTATGTCAACTAACAGATAAGACCCCTTAGTGTCAGTGGTTATCATATACTGTTGCCCAGAATTTGAGTTCTATCTATGCTCTAACATATGAGTGAGACCAAGCATTGTATGCAACTAATTAATTAATTGGTCACTTAACCCCTTCACCTGCGATTTTCCATTTTTGGTTTTCTTTTTTTTCCCCCACTCCATCCAAGAGCCATAACTTTTTTAAATTTTTCTGTCAATACAGCCATATGAGGGCGTATTTTTTGCAGGACGAGTTGTACTTTTGCATGACACCATTAATTTTACCATATAGTGTAATGGAAAATGGGAAAAACATCCAAGTGTGTTAAGTGCAATTTCCGATTATTTTTTGGTTTTATTTCCCGTGTTCACTATATGGAAAAACTAACCTGACAGTATGATTCCTCTGCTTAGTACGAGTTCATTAATACTAGAAACCTCAGCACTTATAGAGAATATGACATTATATAACTTGGTGTGACCAATTATGGTCCATACTATAGTAAAGAGAATTATTGGGCAATTGCTACAGAAACCATAATTTAACAAGAGAAAAGACACAATCTAAAGACCATTTTGAGAATGCAATTTATTATATAATTTAATTACAGAGGACCAAGGAGGTGATGGTATATACAAACAACATTTAACAAGTGGATAGACAGCATTTACATAGATCTAGAAGGTAACATCCAATTACATAGTTAGTCAAGTCCAATTCGTAGGGTATAATGTTGGTCAATGTTAAAGTGCTGTGTGCAAGCCATTGACGGCAGAAAAGTGCTCTGTGTGATTATAAAATATTTAAATACCACAGCATTAATCACAGCACTTTAAACTGCAGCAATTATACTGCCATTAGGGATGGGCGAGTCTACTTGCTAGGACTCGTTACTCTGCGAGTAGTAAGGGACTCGCAGGACTTGGTACTCTGCGAGTTTCCCAGCGATTACTCGCACAGTAACGAGTCCAATGCAAATCAATGGCAATCCTAGTTTTGTCAGAGACTGAGATTGTTCTCAGTCTGCTCATTCCCTGTGCATAGACATCTATATCTATGCACAGGGATGTAGCAGAGAGGACATCGCGTTTTGGACTACGTTGGACGGAAGAGGATTTTTTTAATTAAAGATGGAGTCCCTAATGGCTTTTTTTTTTTATTTCTAATAAAATTTTTGCTCTGTGTTGTGTTTTTTTTAACCCTTTATTGGAGATTCTTAGTGGCCGGGTCAAACGTGGCCTGACATTAAGAATCTTGGGCTTAATACCAGCTTGTATAACAAAGCAGGTATTAACCCCTTTATTACCCAGCGTGCCACCGCCACCAGGGCCGCTGGAAGAGGGGTGCAGCGCCAGAGGATGGCGCTTCAATGAACGCGCCATCTTCTGGGGCGGTTGCGGGCTGCAATTTGCAGCGGGGGGTGCCCAGAAAGCTTGGGACTCCCTGCGCTGCGGATTCCAGCCCCCAGCTGCTTATCTGTACCTGGCTAGACATAAAAAAAAATGCGTGGGGCTCCACGCAATTTCTATTATTTCATGAAATTCATGAAATCTTTTGAAGTGACAATTTGCACTATGAATATGGTGAGATCACATTTAGAATATTTCTTTTATGTTTTACTTTTTAAATAAATTTAGAACTTTGCAGGAATATTTGGTTTGAGTCACCATGTCTGGGACCTGTAACTTTTACTTACTTTTTGGGCTTGTTTTTGTGCACAAAACTTATGTTTTATTGATATCATTTTTAACTTTCACTCAAATTTGTATTACATTTTTATTGGGAAGTATGACAACCACAAATTGACAATTCTAGTGTTTTGTCTGATATACTGGTCAAATATGCTTTTTTTTTTTTTAAGTGAATTCTTTACTTTTTCAAGTGGGAAAAAGGGGGTGACAAACTTCCAGATTTAAAAAAAATAAAACATTTTTGCATTTTTTAATTTATATTAGGAGGTTTGATCCTGCTATTATTTGATCACTCTTACTTTAAACTATAATAAAGTATTTGGTTAATTTGAGGTTCTCCTTTGAAGTATGGCAATGGGCTAAGTTTTGTTAGAAAATCAATAGGGCAGCCATACAGTCCTTCAAAGGTGCCAGTGTCCATATGCCTTGACAACAAAGTAATTTATATTTTTCTGTGATTATGTGATTGTCTGCAATTTAATGGTTAAACATCCGATATCTTCCAATTAAAAATTAAGACAAAAAGAAACATATTTATATTTGGCATAGCTATGGCCTTAGGGTGGTTTCACAGCAGATGCTGCGGAGAAAATTGATGACATCCGCAAGCATATTGCGCACTCATCTTTAACATGGAGTGCGCATTCGTGTGCAGAGACATTTTTTGGCATGCGTATGGCTGCGTAAGTGTACCGGTGCGTCGAATTTCCATGATCGGGAAACGCAACATTTTGCATTTTTTGGGTGTTGAAAAAATTCATTATTCTCTATGCGTACGCAATCGTACGCAAGGCCTTGTGGATGCCTGCGTTTGATACGCATGCGTATAAGCCAATACGCATGCCCAGAAAGCAATCTCTATGATTGCGTATGAATAGAGAATAATGCATTATTTATCCGCATCTGTGCACATGCAAAATCTTGCGCATTTTTCAACACCCAAAAAATGCAACATGTTGCGTTTCCCGACCGCGGAAATTCGACGCGCCGGTACGCATACGTAGCCATACGCATGCCAAAAAATGTCTGTGCACACGAATGCGCACTCCATGTTAAAGATGAGTGCGCAATACGCTTGCGGATTTCACAAACTTTATCCGCAGCGTGCGCTGCGCTGCAAAACGCAAATGTGAAACCACCCTTAGACATTTGATCTGTCAAAATACAAAATTATTTTTCCCATTTATTAAATGCTGTAAGGCCTCCATATATATCTCCATGATGAACTATGTAAAAAAAAATGCTGAGGATTACAGTTCCAGCAAAGTGTATGGGATTTATTGAAGTTTGATGTCCACTATGCTTTATTTTGTATGACCTGTGGTGCCTGTTCGAGATTTGCAACCTGGCAATTTCTCTTGCAAGTATGCAAAATTTTATATGCAGATTTTCACTACAGAATTGTATTAGATGCAGAAAATATAATATTCACATTCGCTTTTCAGTGCATTTGTAAACACACATGTAGCCCGCACATGAAATTTTGTCAAAGCCAAATACCAAGATATGTTAAAAAAAGGAGCTTTCTCTAAATATTGCAGATGATTGATGGTTACACTCATGGAATTATGCAAATAATCTCTTCAGTAAGGATGTAGATGAACTGTAATGCCACCTATTGAAAGTAGCAATCCTAAAAGTCATAGTTGACGCTTTAACAAGCCTTTCAATATGATTTAGGATTTATGCCATATCAGAACCCCAATATGCAGACGCTGCGTTTCGGGTGATTGCCGCTCATCAGTGCAAAGTATGGGATCTGATGTGGTTGTGTGACAGGCTATGACAAAGTCAATAAGGTCTTTTAGGATTGCTACTTTCAATAGGTGGTCTACTTCCTCCTTGCATATTTCCCAGAGGAGCATTGTGGCTAAAAGTCTCCTCACTGCTAGCATGTAGGATTAATCTCCATAAGGAGAACAGCTAGTCCCTTGACTGATGGAATTCAAATCTGAATGATAGGGTTTATAGAAGATTTAGTTGAATATATTTAATAAGGAAAATATATGTTTGTACCATGTTAGCAAATATTAAAATCTGAGGGTTTTTGGCGGTTGATACCTTTCAATGGCTAACTGAAAAGATGTACTCAGGTCTCTTCATCAGGCAGCGTATAACACAAAATCTGAAGAGTCACATATTTATACACAACAGGGCACAGAATAGTAAGAATAAGAAGACAAGTGACATGAAACAGAACACAGAATGGTTAAGATGGGAAAGGGAGAAATAGTTGTGTCAGTAAATATTTGAGCAGTTCATAAATAAGCAGTGTGAACATTTTATTGCCCTTTTATTGAGATCTGGTCCAGGATTTGATGACCACAAATGGTCTGAGGGACACACTTCTTAATTTATGTAAAAGGACATAAATCCATGTGACAAATTCATTCATGCTCTTAATGTGTCAAATGTCATCCTCAGTTTGTATTCCCAGACTCTCCTGTCTCTTTGGGATTTGAAGTTACTTTTCAATACCAGTAATTTCATGCCCATGATGCTATGATCAGGGCTACAAAAATGTTTAGGCACAGGTAGATCTATCCATTTTTCATTAATTGTGTGGCAATAAGAATTCATCTCTATTCTAAGCTTTTGTCCTGTCTCTCCTACATACAGACCCCCAGTTGGACATTTGGAACATATAATTAAGTACAATATGTTTTGAAGTCAGATATTTTCTAATCTCACTTAGGCTGGGGTCACACACACAGATATCTGGGCAGATATTGTTCACAGATCTCTGGTTGCAGTGAAATCATGGACAGATTGCTCCATTTGTATATGGCCACAAAATGGATCAATTTGTCCATGATTTCACACAACCAGAGATCTGTGAACAATATCTGCCCAGATATCTGTGTGTGTGACCCCAGCCTATAGTTGATATAGGAGGAAAAGTAGAGAGATGTAGGACTGAGGCGGCTATGTATAGGAACTCCACAGATTCTACAGTAACAAAATGAGGGAAACTTTTAAAGAAGACAATTTGTTGCTTCAATCTGCATATAGGAAGCAAGTGAACATTTTATTTATTTAGTGAATTGATGTCCATAGTTGATCTACGGTAAATACTAACATTTGAAATGTTTTAAAAAATATTTAAATTAAAGTCTAATATATAAAGCTGAATGTGTGTATGTATGTATGTATGTGTGTGTGTGTATGTATATCCGGGATTGGCATCTACACCGTCGCAACTACAGCCACAAAATTTTACACAGTCACACGTCTGGACCCCAAGAGTGTCATAGGCTATGTTGTGAGGCGAAATTTTAACCCTGTGCATTCCAATTCACCAAACAATTTTGCCCCTATCTACATAATGGGGAAAAAATGACAGTTACTAGTTTACAGTTGTGAATGAGAGGGGCCTAATGACAGCGGCAAAGACTAACAGCATAAACCAGCATATAGTCACTAAGGTGGGGCCCCAACATGGGATATTCACCACGCACGGGGACATGTATACACACCACACGCACACAAAGAGTAACAGCAAGTGTATAGTCGCTAAGGTGCAGCCCCAACATTGGATACTCACCACGCACCCGACACACACACACACCACAAAGAAACACACACAACACAGAGACACACACACACCCCATACAGGGACATACACACACCCTATAGCGACACATGCACTCACCCGACAGGGACACACACACACCACAAAGAGACAAACAACACAGAGACACACACACACCACACAGACACCCCCCACAGGGACACACACACATACACACCCTATAGGGACACATGCACTCACCCCACAGGGACACACACACCACAAAGAGACACACACAACACAGAGACACACACCACACGAACCCCCCCCCCCCCACAGGGACACACACACATACACACCCTATAGGGACACATGCACTCACCCCACAGGGACACACACACACACACCACAAAGAGACACATCATAGACACACACACCCCACACAGACACCCCCACAGGGACACACACACATACACACCCTATAGGGACACATGCACTCACCCCACAGGGACGCACACACACACCACAAAGAGACACGCACAACACAGAGACACACACACCACACAGACCCCCCCCACAGGGACACACACACATAAACACCATATAGGGACACATGCACTCACCCCACAGGGACACACACACACCACAAAGAGGCACACACAACACAGAGACACACATCACACAGACACCCCCACAGGGACACACTCACATACTCACCCTATAGGGACACATGCACTCACCCCACAGACACACACACACACCCCAGGGACACACACACCACACAGACAGACACAGATGTGCACAAATCACCTCACACAACTCGCCTCATATGTGTGCTATCTTTAATTTCCAAAAATAAACATCTGATTAAAAACAGCCAATGTGCAACACATGTGCCATATAGAGAATTAAGGCAGATGTCAGTCACATGAGCTGTCTATTATGTGTATATGTGAGGTAACATATACTGCCCGGCCAGGGGGAGGGTTTACTGTTGGCTGGAGATTTATTAGGCTGCCTATAGCAATCAATCACAGCTCAGCTTCTATTTTCCTACAGGTCATTAATATGACATATTCAAATTCTATTTTGTTATAGCTAACAGCAGTTATTTATTAACCCGGGCGTAGCCGGGTACTACAGCTAGTAGCTAATAAAACTATTAATATGTTAAAAAGTAAACCAATGCAATATATTTGTGAAATGAACTCATCATTTTGCTCGAATTAGTATTTATAAGACCTATTTCTATGTTAAACCAGTTGGAGAAGTGATAAATAAATCACTTTGTGTTCATCTGTTCCTACTTAAAGACGTTTAGGAATTTATGCTAAGTTTTGATGGGTTATTTCCTGTAGTCTAGCCTTATATTTATTTACTCTGAACTTGGTTACTCATTCACAGTGAATATAGAAAAAAGCTGAACAATAAAAATGACATTGAAGGCATTAAAGTATTATTATAACAATGTTTATAAATGTAATAAAACAATTACAATCTCAGTTCACTCCTCTAGAAGATGGAAACCATACTTACTGATAAAAACTATCCTAAGTCATTATACAAGGTTACATTTATTAAAGACTGGAGGTCTCTTGCGAATAAAGACCAAATCCAAACAATATTATAATTATTTATAAGTGCTCAACAATATGTGGCTGCAACACACTTTCAATTCTGCAGCGTTCTACTATGAATGGTCACTTTATTAGAATGGCATTGGATTTCAGAACCACAGTGATTCATCATAATGTTAATACTGGGTGTTAAGTCATTCTACACAAGTATTGGCCCATGCGGACAGGAGAGCTTCTCTCATTTGTTGCAAATTATTGAATAAGGCTCTTACATGCTCATAGCAGCTTGTTCTACATCATCCAAGAGATGTTTTTAAGGATTGAAATCTGAGGACTGTGAAGTCTAGGAAAGTCAGGAAAAGTCAATGTCAAGTTCCTAGATCTAAATTATGACTATACACTCCTGTGGCTTGATTCATTGTCCTGCTGAAAGTGTCCTTCTGCTGTAAACAGCTGTCATGAAAGAACCAAATTGGTTGGTCACAATCTTTAGAGAGGTTATCCACAACTGTAACTTTGATTACGTATCCCTGTCTGATTGGTGGAGGTGCGGTTCAGTTGTTTTTATTGTTCAGTTGCAGAGCACAGTCAGCTGGCGGGATACTGCACATCCTCCCTCTATTCAAATCAATAGATGCGGGCATGCAGTTCCCTCCCAAGGCCCCTATTCCATCAATGGAGCTGTGCTGTGCTCTATACCTGAGCAGTTGTGGCTGCCATCGACACTGGGAAAATCTGATTGATGGGGTGCTCTGTGTCACACCTCCCCATCGATCACACATTCATGACTTATCCTACAGATAGGTCATCAATATTATAGTCATAGTCATCTCTTAGGCCATTAACACTGCATGATTATCATGAATGAGTATTACTAGGGTACACGTTTCCTCATAATTTTTTTTTCTAAACAGGGTGAGGATCACCCGAAGTATAGGCAAAACGCTCCTTCTTTGGGTGAAATGATGCACTGCGTTAGGGACTGTTAATCTAAGTCCCAGTCATTCTTACAATCACAGTTCACAGTACAGTGAGTGGTGCTGTGTGTAATATCTGTAATCACTCCCCGCCTCTATACCTGAAAGATTTTGACTCCGAGGATTAAATAAATTCTTTTTTATTTTGTAGCTGCACATTAAGTAATGTGGCCAGGCAGCATTGTGAAGCTATTTACCGGAGGATTAACCCTATAGCTACTGCAAAATAGTGATTTCCAAGGCGATCGCTTCCCTTTAAACAACTGGAGTGAAAAACCAATATTAGTTTATTCTGAACTATGACACATGTAACAATCTGAATGTATATGTAAAAATAGTTTTTCTTTCACATGAACTTGTGAGAATGATATCATATATTTTCACATGGCAAAATTAAACACTTGTTTATTTTGTGTTACCATAGATACAACCAATTCCGAAGAATTTAGTAAGAATGGAAATTTTTACTAAGTGTACTGAAAGTAACAATACATTTTGCACAGCAATTAACGGGGGTTTACAGCTTAAACAATTGCTGTTATTTATCTATCTATCTACATTTTATATATATATAAAGCAAACATTAATAGCCGTACAAAGTTCAATATATACTCAAATCGGTGCAGCGTCCTCAGTAGTGTTCAGCTACCTCACAAATAAAGTACAACACTCATCCACATACTTCTCTTTGTTCCTTTATTGGCCCATAGATCGCAATGTTTCGGTTCACAAAGAACCTTCCTCCAGCAGTGTACAAAGTGTACAAAGTGTACAAATGATAGGGGGTATATATAGTGCTTATGCAATTTACATTTCATGTGCATCAATTAACATCTTGTTTCAAAATTCAGTGGTTATTACAATTATTCAATTGGTTCATTCATTTGACATACAAGTGTTAACCGTGCTTTTTTTTACTTAAGTGTTATATATATTTCAAACAAAAATGTTTACATGTGCTTTACAGTGTACATTAGGTTAATTAAATGATGTAATCATCATAGGTGTGAACCATTAGTAAATTAGCCCGGACTTACCCATCACATAGCGTTTTCTCAATACACCAGTAAGACGCCCAGCGTCTTCCGGTCTCCCAATGGCCTGCCAGTCCACCAATCCCGTGCAACCATCAGCCCCTTCTCCTGCTGCATCAGCGGCTATGTCATTCTCTTTCTGGGTCGTGGTATGATCGCATCGGTCAGCGTTGAAGTAATGCGTCACAGACATGCGCAATGGAGGCTTGTGTTTCCGTTCACTATTTTTACTAGGGGCAAACAATGCCTTAATTATATATATATATATATATATATACGACCAAGCATTTTTTGGTTTATTTCGTAAAGCATTTATCCCTATGGACCCGGGTACATATCCCATCACCCCTCCAGGCAATAAAGGATAGACCTCATTCATGGAGACTATCCCACCACATCCATGTTACTGGGTGCGGTGTGTGATCACCTTCCAGGCAATGTACAACCAGTCACTGGGATTACTTCAATCATTAGCTATTATCTGCTTATTTGTCACACTAACTAAGGCAGAGAGTGGGTTTTATGCTCTCAAACATTATTTAAATTACTATATACAGTGATTGGTGAACTGACACTACCCTTACCCAAAAATTATATCCAATAAATCATTACGATGACAACACAAATAAATACGGATGGATGAGTCTTCTTGCCTGGTTCATCCCTCATTAGTGTCTGAAAGAATAAAGAAAAATAATATGTTTTAAGTCTTTTTTTTTTTTTTTTCATAAAAATCTTATTAAAATACATACTTTCTCAAATCAACTTCGCGTTCTGTCAGTGAGGTAAATAGTTATTCTCATGTTTTAGAGCACAGGGTTTAATTTAAAGTCTGCATTAAGCCCTTTGGGTTTTAGGGTCTCCAATCTATGGATCCACTCCAGTTCTCTTAGTTTGAGTTTTTTCTCCTTATCTCCTCCTCTTCTGGGATTTGGGACATGATCTATTCTTCGGAATTTCAATTGTTTTTACGTATGCCTCATTTCAATAAAATGCTTGGGTACTGGAGGTTCGTTTTTTTCTTTTTCTGATTGTGTATCTATGTTGACTAATTCTGGTTTTGATGTGTAATATTGTTTCTCCTATGTACCATAATTTACTGGGACATTCAAGTAGATAAATGACAATCTATATTACATGTTAGATAATGCAAAATGTTATATTTTTTCATTGTGGGTGTATGAATTCATCCCCATTAATCATATAACTACAGTTAATGCAGGACAGACATGGGTAACAGCCTCTCCTTCTATGTCCAGTTAAACTCAATTGTGTACTTGTTTTCAGGGGACCAATATCTGAATGTACCAATATATTCTTTACACTGGTTAAACTCCTCTACCTGTGGAAGACATTGGGTCAATATAGGCCTGTGTATTTTAATGACTTTTGCCA